>JAUZNK010051585.1:0-15872 GCA_035046665.1 Euphysa ruthae
AAAGTCTGATAAATATATAACTGATAAACATTTAAAACATTTATCTCCAACATTAAAGGCTTTGAACTCTCAAAATTGCCTTTAAAATTTATAATACGACAAGCTTTTTTTTGCAAACTTACATTTATACGTACTCCCCCATGCAATATTAGCATATGAGAGATGACTATGAAAAAAACTAAAATATAATAGCTTCCTAGAAAGGATATTAAAAAAAGATCTACATTTATAAAATGCTCCTAGGGCTCTAGAGAATTTGGTTTCCAACATTTTAATATCCGTGCTCCAACTTAAATTTTGGTCAATTAAAACCCGTAAGAACTTTATATGTTCTGTTTTTTGAATTTCCATTCCTTCAACACATAATTTTGGAAGTTTTAATGGTAGATTATCAGAAAAACCTTTTTTATGAAACAAGATAACTTTAGTTTTGTCACAATTCCAAGAAAGTTTGTTAGCTTTAAACCACTCTGAAAATTTTTGTAGCTCAGTATTCATGTCTGAAAACAACTTAATTATATCACTATTAGTTAAAAATAGTTGTGTCATCAGCAAACAAAATAGTTGAAATAATTTTTGAAACTCTATACATATCATTAATATAAATCAAAAAAAAGTAAAGGTCCTAAGATTGAAGCTTGAGGAACACCACACACTATGTCTAGTAATCCAGTATCTTTTACTTTAACAAACTGCTTTCGGTTTTTAAGTTTTTAATCCATTCGAAAATTTTACCATTGACGTCGTAATGGCTAAGTTTGGACAAAAGAATCTCATGGTTCACAGTATCAAATGCCTTTGAATGATCTATGAAAACACCAAGTACTAACTCATTTTTTTCAAAAGATTTATACATTTCTTCGGTTAGTTCTAAAATAGCATGTTCTGTGGAGCACCCTTTTTGAAAACCAAATTGCTTTTTATAAAATAAACTATTATTTACAAAATAATTATAAATTCTATTATATATAACTCTTTCAAACACTTTAGAAAAAATTGGAAGTAAAGAGATTGGTCTATAATTAGATGCAAGAGAAATACTTTTAATGACAACGAGAAATAAATTACTATTGATTTCATCAAAACCACTTGATTTGTTCCGTTTTATAGAAGAAATTGCAGCATCAAATTCACTAGAAGTAAGGTCGCCATTTTCAATTTGGCTATTTATTTCTGGGTTAAGAAAAGTTTCAAAATTAGGTACCTCTACCGTACTAATCTTAGAAGCTAGTTTAGGGCCAACATTTACAAAGTACTCATTGAATTCTTTACAAATTTGATTATAATCTTCAATTTGTTTTCCTTTTGAAGATAATGTTTTGGGAATGTCATCTTTATCTATGTTTTTCCTTCCCATAATTTCTTTTAATGTAGATCGTGTCTTTTTAGCATTTGATAGAGACTTATTCAATTTAGAAGAATAAAAGTTAACTTTGGCCGTTTTGACTAATTTATAGAACATCGACTTTGAAGGTGTAATGTTTGCAACCTCATGAGAAAGAATTTGACGAGCTGTCTCCAAAATTTCGTTGGCCTCCTTCTTTTTATCCCCACTTTCACTTTTGTTAACTAGCATGTGGTCTGAGACGGTGGGTGAGTATGATCAAATGTTTGTTTTACAAAATCTTCATTGAGGTCTAATTTCACAGTAGCTATACAGTAGTACCCTTTCATTCGCAACTCACATTCCCAATATGCTACTTCATTACAAACTCTTCTTAAAGCCATACAAATATCCATCTTTTAAAAGTTTATGCTTTCCCTTTCATGTTAGTGTAAACTCCATGAAATGTTCTAAAATAATATATACCGAACTGCGACTCAATTCGAACTTGAAAAAGTTTATAAACTATTTGTATAAGGCTGCTATTTGCACACAAACTTCCACACACTTCTTTGCATTAAATCAAGTTTAACTTACAACAATGATTGAAGGTATGTTTTCAGAAGTGTGATGGAGAGCTAAAAGACACCTGGTGTTGTTTTAATAGTGGGCAGCTACCATTTTGAAAGAGTCAATTTCTCACTTTGGCTTGTCATAAGACAGAATACTTGCTGTCTTTGGGGTTTAACTATTTAAAAAATATTTATTCTTCTCAACCACAAATTTTTAGTTTTGTTTAAAAACGGTTTCCTAAGATAATAAAGCTGCTTTTACATCTATTTCTTAGATTTAATAGCTGCCTTTAAAAAACTTAAAAAGGTGAGCCAAATGGCCCTTCCAGGAACTTCTGTCATCTAAACTCGGATTTTTTTTCTTATTAACTTTTTGTGACATGTTTTTTTTAAATTCTAACTTGTTTAGAACTGTTAAAATATTATTACATATAAAAGTTATGAAAGTGTTACTTATATATAGTGGAACCATTTTTCTCCCAACTGCAGCTGTAAGGACACTTTTATTTAAGAAAATACTGGTGATTCTGAAGTTGAGCCTTCCTGGAAGTACCATATGGCCCAGTCCCATAACTTTTTACTGGACAATAAAAAACAAAAAACTTTATGAAAATGGGATTTTTTATTCCCCTTTTGACCATAAAAACAGTGATGATTATTTTTGAGGAATCTCCTTCTATTTTACTGGGCTGAAAGGATTAATAAGTTTGGATTTAATTTTTAGTGGATATTTTTTTTAAAATGGCTAAGAGATACTATTTAAAAAGATATTTAAGATATTTAAGAAATACTATTTAAAAATGGCTAAGAGATACATGGTACACGCTGAACCATGTTTTTGTTCGTTATGCTTTCATTCAGGTTTTGGGTTCAAACAACTTGAGAGCAGAATTTTTTTTTGTTACAATGTTTTTCGTTTTTAAATGCCTCTAGCATTCGCGAACGACTGTTCTGGCAGTATCAGCTTAATTATTTTTAACCCGTGGACTTAATGAACGTGATGTGACATTTCATTATGGGTAAATTTGTCTTCTTTACTTCAATCATGAATTATTTGTCCACCAGATTTTTATAGGTAAGTAATAGGACTTATCAATGATTGAATCACTATTACAATACTTGATTGTATTGACGGACATTGGTTACACCATGTTGCGTTGTTTAACCAGAGTTCTTTCCTGGTTATTCACCTTAGTTTGATACCCTCGGCAGTATACGTGCTTACTAGGCCAAATATTCCAAATATCAATAGTAAGTTTTCTGTCCGACGTGGAATATGGGCTGCAATGTGTGATTGTATTTCCATTTGATGGCAAGGATGTTGTTACAGTGTTTAATGCTCCAAAATTCTTTGGAAAGCTCTGTATAGCTTTTATATTTTTTGCATGCAAATGATATTTATGGTTGGCGTATCTTAATTTAATTGGCGGAAATTCCCAAATGTACTTTTTCGTTCTCAGGGGACTCAGCAAAAGTATAATAATACTAATACTATAATATAGTAGCTTGATAAACAATATTCTTTTCGAGACATTTTTTATTCAGAGGACAAGACATGACAAGACACGTGACATAATGTTTATACTAAAAGCCTTAAATTGTATATACCATTTAAAAGATATTTCTTTTGGATATTTATAACATTAATAAATATTAATTAAAAATCATAAATATACCAATTAAAATAAATTTGAAATTAATCTCTTTAAGTTATGCAGCGTGATGTAACCAATGTCCGTCAATACAACTAGGTATTGCAATAGTGATTCAACCTTGATAGGTTCTACTACTTACCTTAATACAAGTCTGGTAGATAAATGATACATGCTTATGGTAGAGAAACAAATCTATCCATAATTATGTGTCACATTACGTTCATTAAGTCCGTATGGGATAAACGAATAAAGCTTCTACTGCCAGTATGACTCTCGTCTACGCAAAGCTGTGAGGTCACCTACTTTCTCTAATAGCCTAATTTTTCTTTCCTCTACGCCATTGTGGTCAGCTTAACTAAAATGGTCGAGTAATGATTCTTTTACTGATTGTGCTTCCGAAAACAAGCCAGGTAATTTTTATATCTAAGCTTAAACCTAATACAAGTACTATCCACACGTCGTTTTTGCAAGTTTTACGTTGTAACTAATATACTGTGTTAGTCGAATATAATTCGTAACGCAGGCCCGGATCTTATGAATATGTTTATCTTCTTTATCTTGAAAAGTTCTGCTGCACACTACAAACCAAAAAACATCACAACATTTCCCCCAGCACCATTTACATTGCCAAACAAAATTTCCAATAGAAATCTTGGCTCTTAAAAGTAAGTTTTTAAGACTTTTGCCCCTTTTAAACCCAACTATAGGAACATCTTTGGAAATATTTTGATATTCTTGATCTGAATCTTTTCAAGTACATCCTACATTCTGTAATATGCAGAGCGGGGTAGAAGTATTGAAAACTAACCTTAATTTTCTTGCTTTTGGTATTTGATACGTAACCGTTTTTTCGCTGTACCCCTTCTCAAATAACCATGCTGAAAAGTCGTTGCCCTGTTTGCTCAGAGAAAATAGGGTTTAATCTCAGAGTTTGACTCAAAGGAGCTTAATATTTGGAATGATAAACGCACGCTTCCTGGTTCTGGTGTGCAGATATAATTATTTAAAAAAAAAGAAAAAAAAAAGCGTCTTAAAACAAATACGTAATATGAAAAAACAATCATTCCTAGTAGAATGAAAATATTCAAGCAAACTTCGAATTAAGAATTAAATTTCACTCACAAGAAATTACCTTGAAATCTGTTCCCAAATCTAAGGTCTTAATGTTTCTTAACTAGGTTTTATTTCCCTTGACTCACAAACTTAAGGGAAAGGACAATATACTTCTGATCCAATGTGTAAATGAGTAGCGACGGATACCATCTACCATGTTAGAAAAAATTTCTGCTTTATCGAAAGTTCACCGAAAAAAAGCTAAAGTATGCTCTAACAGAAACTAAAGATAAAGAAAATTCTACAATAAAGCTACTTGAAGAAGGAGAATTATCACCAGAAAGAGGAAGAACCGCACAATCTCAAATAGCATCTACCAGGCCATTTAAAATAGCAGACGTTTTTGCACTGTCTTGTCTCTTTGGTGGGAACAACAGGATTAAAATTCAAGATGTTGAGCAAAAATTGTTCAGTGTTGAAGCTAAAAAAAAAAAAGATAAAGTAATAAAATATGCTCAATGGCAAGACGATACCAAGTCATTGACGAGAGTTTCTGGTGTAGATTTTACTGTCAAAGAAATGAAATATCACAACTCGTGCTGATTAAAATATCTAAAAGACGCAGAGAGAACAGCAGACGGTAAAAAAAGCAAATCAATAGTGCCAGAGCTCGTGTTCAAAATGCTATTGTTGGAAAAACAAAAAAGAAAAAGAAAGATTTTAACTCATTCTGTTATTACATTCAAGAACAAGTAATTAACACGTACTTTTTGTCATAGATGTGAAGAAATACCCTTATCCATGAAATTGGTGGAAGATAATAAAAGGCACTACGGAATGCAACGTAATGATTGCTTATAGTTCTGTTATGAAACTTTAAGTCAGAAAAGTGAATAAAAAGTCAGAGATGTTACGAGAAGCTATAATGGCAGCTGAAACAAAAGCATTACCATAAAACATTAACCTGAAAGTTATACTAATGCGTGAAGTAGATGTGCCAGATAATTTGTTTCAGTTTGTGCAAGACCTAGATGAAGACCCATCCATACTGCAGACGTAGTTAAGAGATGAAACATAAAAAAATATCTTCCATCTTTCAAAATTTAATGTAACAGTTAAGAGGCGGTTAAACAAAGGAAATTGCTACAAAAAACGGACTCGGAAAATATTTAGCGAACGGGAAGAAAAAGGTGAGTATCAATTGTTGGTGAGAGAATTGCAATCATTCGACTCAGAATATTTTATCAGAAATTTTAAAATAACCAAGTAAATTCCCCTTTACAATTTTAGCAGACGAACGTTTCTCACTAAAAGAAAACATGATGAGACGGTACTTAACAAACAATGTTTTTGATTACACTGAAATGATTTATAATTACCAACTTTCGCGTGCTCGACGTGTTATTGAAAACAGTAGAGTAATGTTGCTTAATAATATCGTCTGTGTTGTTCTTTGACATACTTTTTGTTTAATATTTAATTCTTACTGAAAAAATTATTTTCAAAAGCGTGCTTGTAGAAAAAAATACTCAAAAATATTAATATAAAGTGATTGGCTGAAATGTTCCAAGCTAACCAATAAAGTTCAAAAGTTTCAATTTTAAAATGCTGAAGAATTATCACTTGTCTGTATTTTTTTCCGCTAGCTTCATTGCTTATTGCGCATGCTTCTAACGTCACTAATGTATCTTTTATCGATCACACATGCAGACTTTTGATAAAGGGAGACCGCGCATTATTAGGCCAACAAATCTGAAATTCGGATAATACCGCATACGTGAACTAATACTAATACATTAACTCATTTAACCTTTTTGTTCATAATAAATAAATCCAATTTTACAAGTTTTTAAGCAGGTGTTTATAAATATTTTCAGTAAGTCGCTTTTAAAATTTTAAAATGTTGAGGAATTTGTGTAAAATTGGATCACATATACCTTTACAATATACCTTTGGTATCAAAACACAATGGTATAAATCCTGTTAAAGAAATTAAAAAACTTGTTTGACAAGTAAATGCTTAAATTACGATGTGAACTCGTGAGGGATTAAACAATCCACTACACTATATATAGTAAATAACATTAAGTTCGTATCAAATTGCATAACGTAATACGTTTTAACACAAAGCATTCATACGACCGATTGCATAACTCTCTACATGGCGTTTGACTTTTAAAATATTTATTTGTTATCGCAATCGAAATAACCGTGTGTTATGTATTTTCAAAGGTTTTAATAATAGCCGATGTAGTCTGTTTTCTCCTTAAAGAGGAATTCTTTTGACTAGGCGTGCTAAATTAAGGTTTGGTTGTATCTCATATTAAAATGTTCATGCCGTGCAAAATGTGTCATAAAAAATCTTGATACAATTTTTTAAAAACGGTTGCTGCATTAGAAAGATGTTGTCTGCCAAACTATAGTTATTACCTTTTTAAAAAACTTGTTAAATAAAATTTGAAAGGTATAAAACATGTGACTGAAATTTTCACCCTAGATATCAAAAATATCAAATCACTATATAATTTTTCAAGGAAGATTCTAGTGGCCATTTTAGAGATTTTTTTTTATGATGGACTTAAGGTTCATTATTCTACAAGTTAAAAAAAAGTTAAATTCTAAATTTTGTTCTTCTAATAACATACAAATTATATTATCTATCTTCAGCGAAAAACTAATTGCACAAAATGTTATCTGGAGGAACTTTAAGACCAAACTTCATCTAAATCATAAATCTTAAGATATAAGGGGTGCTGCCACAGCAGCAAGTCTGGAAACGCCCAGTGTTGATAGTGATATCGCTCTGTTCTCCTATTCTTTAAAAACGACTAACAAAAAATGATATTATTGTTATTTAAATCTTTAAAATTGTTTTCGGGTCCGCCAAGTTTTTTTTGCTCTTTTCATGGCTGGTTTCTTAGGGGTAGCCAATGAAAATGCCTGATTAGAAAATTTGTAAAAAACAGTAGGAAATCCGTAAAATAACAGTAAAAATAAAGAATTTAAGACTATGATTATTATAGAGACTAGCTGTATACCCGCCAAAGTTTGGCTAAATTGTGCATTTAAAATGGAATCTTAAAAAAAAGAAAAAGATATATGGAGGACCGGGGCATCGATCACCGTACCTCTCGCATGCTAAGCGATGTAAGGTAATATTATCATAGTGATAGCTAGACTTAAATATACATTATATTTATGCAATAATGAGAGCTCTAAGTACACCAGTACCAACCCCGTGCGCTTCTAAAAAAAGCTATTTGTTGGCCCCACGTTGAAAACACAAAGACTTTGGAATACTCACATTAACTAACTGTTTAAGTTTGCTTTCTGTCATTTTTTTTTATAAAAATAATGTCTTTTGTATTGAATTAGGTATATTTAGCCTAAATATATAAAATAACAAAACTGAATCACAAATAAGTTTAGCAGCCTCAGGTAAGAGGTAGGACGCACCCTGCTAAGTAGAGATTTGATCTCAAACATCACACTACAACGTTTAAAATGTTTTATTGTGATTCAATTTTTCATTTTTTATAAATTTAGGCTTACATTCAATTGCCTTATCTTTCTGTTGGACCTGAGAGAAAACAGATTCAAGGGTATTTTCCCGTTCTGTATCATCACGCAATAGACTGTTTTTAGTACATGCCTGACGGAATATGAAATTCTACCATCAACATTACGAAATCTTCAAAAGATGTACACCATGTAGTATGTAATAACAAAAAACAAATAGCACACAATTCGTCTTGAGCAAGACATTTGGCTGAAAATTTTTAACACCCCCTCTTTTTCTAGCATTCCATTTAGAGCATTTTAAAACAGAAGAATTGAGAATTTCAAAATATTTTTACTGACGGGCATGTATGTTTTCTGAATTTAATTTAAACCATATCATTAATATTGTCAATTTGTGATCTGCACTGTTCAACGCTTGAAACTCTTCTCCCTCTGTAAAATAGATACGGTGTCCATTTGGGAGAGATTAACATTTAGGCGACAAACAGAATTTTTTTCATACCAAATTCATATAATAAACGCCACATTGGTTGCGGTGCGCTTACGTATCTACAATCTAAACAATTAGTAAGTGCTGGAACACAACTATCATTATCTGGGTGTTGCATTCTAAAATTTAGAGCTGCACCAGCATCATAAATATATAATTGACCGTAACTTCATTTCGTGTTATTTTTCTGGTCTTAAATTACCAACACGATGAAAAATTTCGCCATGCACCATAAAACAGTTTTGACAGTATCAGTATAAGGTCTGAAAGAATGTATCTTGTACCATCATGTGGTGTGCCAGAGCAGTTATCTCCTCTCTCCTTCTAGAATATCTATTTTTAATTAATTCCCTTCGACTTTTAATATTAGATAGTGAACTTCGTCTTTGAATAGGAGATTGAATAGAAGGAGCAAGTAGAAGGGATCATTTTTGTAGGAGGAGAAGGTAAGGAGAATGAGGGGGTTATACTCCGAAGAGAGAGGACGTACGGCTTTCGCGGTGATTCCTAAGAACTAGTATGGCTTTACCCCCAAAGTTGAAGAGCTTACGGTTCTTGTGCAGCATTCCTGGCATGCATAAACAGTTAGCAAATAATAATGTAGGTAAGATTGGTTTCAACTTACATATACACTTCGATAAAATAAATATACCTAAGGACGATTTAACGTCGATATATAATTGGTATGTTTAACTCTACGCTCCCCATTGTTCGTAGCTCCGAAACCACTGTTGTTTTCATTTAGAGGTGGTTCAGACCAGGCTATACCAAACGATGAAGGCAGATAATAGATTCCCGTGGTTGAAAGTGAGTACCTTACAACTATGCAATAAAAAATGTGTCGAATTATTTAGTATCGTATAAACATACAGTAAAAATTATTAGAGTCGGCTACTTTGGGGATTAGCCATCAGATATAACATCCAAAATTTTTATAGAGGAAATATGAACTTAAGCTTGAATATGGGAAATGAAAAACCAAATATGAATTCAATGCTCAAAAACAAAGGTGCAAGACTCTCACCACGACCATGCAATTTTTCTAGGCGTTTCGACAAATTATAGCACTACACTCCCATTATCGAAAATTCAGAACTATTATAATCGTTTATTTTATTCATGTGTGTGGGAAAGGTAAAGATAGGGGTGGTAGATGTAAAAACAAATCGCACATGTTTGAACGAAGTAGCAGGTTGAGAAGTACTAAGGTCATTGTAAAAAAACTAAGAACGTTAATAGTATATTAATTGTATGCAAACATTTAGAAATTTTAAGAGTCTGAGTAATTCTTACCTTAATATTTTTTAAAACAGAAGTTCGACTTTAATGTTTGTTTAAAATATTACTAAGACAAACTTGCAGTATAGTCGCATCTTAATACGTCAGATATCTATTGATCTTAGATTAATGCTAACAATACAGTATCGTTCTAAATTTTAAACTGTTTTTTTTTATTATTTCAACCTATTTTTTATTCTTTTTTTTTATTTCAAATACACAGCTATCATTATACCAAGCATAAAATGGGAGTCGATATGTTGGTTGATACCAAGTTGCCATCATTGCGATTTGGCACTAATTTATTTTTTGATTCTCGTACCTTACGTGAACAGTATTTTTAATATATCTATAATTTTTTGGGGCGAAGCGAATAAAATTACCCATGACAATCTCTACAATGTTCCGTGATTTCTGAAAGTTCCCGTTTTCTTGTTGATGTTCAATTTTTCTAGTTAAAATTTTCTTTTTTATTTCTCCTATTTAAATTTTTCCACAGGTTCCACATTTCAAAAAAATCTCTTTCTGCTAAAGTAAATGTAGAGAGAATGAGATTGTTATATTTAACGTGGGGAAGCAACAAATTGCTGAGAAAATATTTCCAAAAGGGCCACTGTGGTGGGTCTTGGAGTATTTATAATATTAATAATAATAATAATAATAGTAATTTAATTACCAAATTCAATCCAACAACCAAAATTTATATTACTAATTATACAATTATTACTGAAAAGAAAAATTTGTTAAAATTACAATTAGAAAAATTTATATGCATATATAAAATAATACGGTTGAATTGGACGGAGTCACTTATAAAAATATTAGACCAAAGGATGAAAAAACAGGATTTCTTAGTTCATTAAATGATTCTGAGGTATTTGATCAAAATGCTTGAAAGTTTATAATGCGAATGGATTAGCGTTAAACTGAAAGAATTCTATTGATATCATTATTTCCCTTTTGCCCCCAGACTGACAGTAGTAATTTAGATGAGAAGAGATTATAGAAATATATATATGTATATTTTTTTTTAGAGTAGTTTTAGTTACAAAGTGACATATTTTATATAACATACTATTAGGTCTATTTAATTTTTTTCTAATTTCATCTATATGAGGCTGCCATGATAGATTAGAATCTATCAATATACCAAGGTACTTTAAAAATCTAGAAGGATAAAGTCGTTTACCATTAAATTTGATTTTGATTTCATTGTTTTTTGTATTCCATGTGGTTGGAAATATAATAAACTCAGTTTTGTCCACATTTAAAGAAATTAGATGTGCATTAAGCCAGTGAACTAATATTCTTAGATCAAGTTTATATTTTTACAAAGAAAGCCTACTGGTTTATTGATGTACAGAAGATTAGTGTCATCAGCAATATAATGGACTGTAGAGAATTTTATAGAATAATGTAAGTCGTTAATGTAAATTAAGAATAAAACAGGACCTAACACAGATTCTTGAGGAACAACACACTTTATAGATTTTAGAGAAGATTTGCAACCATTAATGTAGACAAAATGCTTGCAATCATGTAAATAAGATTGAAACCAATCCTTTGCTATTCCACGAATACTATGATACTTTAATTTGGAGATTAGAATATTATGGTCAACAGTATCAAATACTTTTTGCAGATCAATAACTGGATTCTATCATTTTTGAGAATAGGTAAAATATTATCAATAATTGTTTTAGATCGATTACTATTTCAAATTGTTAGATAAATAAAAGAGGGATCATCCACAGGATGATTTCGTTGGAGTGTGTTTAAGATTGAAGTCTTCAAGTTTAATTCGAACAGAAAGAGGGGTGTCTTTCCTGAGACTAGTTTCAGTTATTCCATAATTACTGAATTCAAAGTTAAGTAATTGATGATAAATAAGCAAACAAATAAACAAACAAATAAAGTAATAAAGAAATAAATAAGACACTTTTTGTCAAAACACGCAACAATTCTCAAATCAAGGAAGGGCACTTGAACAAACCTAAACTAAACACTAACTCAGTGGCGATAATAGTAAAAAAAATAAAGTCAAAACTAGTCTAACTATTAAATTACAAAATAATTAATAACCGGAAAGAATTAATTGAACAAACCTTAATCATCAATGAATAGAAATATTCTATTACCAATTATTGTATAAGTTAGTTTATTGTAATAAACATTATGGTAACAAAAGAACAATGATTAAAGTAGAAAAAAGTCGGAACAGACAGAAATTGATAAGCTGGAAAAAAAAATGAAATTTTTGGGCGATCTACCTTCATCATCGATTAAAAATTTTATGATCACGTGTTAAAAACAGTTAATCTAAGGTAAAAAATGGCGTTAAAATGTTGAAAACGAGGAGAAAAATTTTTATAGCTATAAATGATGTGAAGAAGTTTTCATTATTCTTTAGCTATTTCACCAAAAACTTTTGTCCAGTCGTCAAGATGAGATACACCTACTAAGTCACCATAATCATGTTGACGGTATTTTACTATCCCGTTTGTTGTTTTGAACTGGAAGATTTCACCTTTATTTCATAGAGATTTGCATTTGTCATACAACATTCTGTAATAGGGACAAAGGCTTTCGTTGAGGTAGAGAATGGTTTTATCTATCTGGAAAACCGAAATCTTTTTTGACAGTTAGGAATAGATCACGACTATTTGAGACTGCTTGAACAGCCTTTTTTCGATTTAAGAACTTTATTATCGTTCTATTTTTATCAGCGAGTCGATGGCAAGCTTGGACGTCACGAGGTGTTATAGGAAATCCAATGATATTCAGCATCTCACAAACTTTTTCTTTAAGTTTTTGTGTCCTCGGTGGATGTAGGGATCCCAACAATTCCGATGGAATCTCGGAGAGAGTAGTGTTGGCTGGAATATGATTGCTTCTCCAATTGAAGCACCCTTTCAGAAAGGTTTGTTTGAAAATTTCTATCATTTGTTGACGGAGGTGACATCTTCAATTCTTTTACAGCTGTTCTCACACTAAGCGCAAAAATGTGAGCTATCAGGTCTTCTTTTGTTAATCTCATTAGTTGTTTCTTTTAAGAACAGAAGATTGAAGTTCAGTAGGTTTATTAGTCTTAATTATTCATTGAAATATCACCATGAAGGATATGTGCTGTTTAATTGTCTATCAGCATGTCCATACGCATCGAATTTTTTGCGTGAGCGCACATTTGCGCCTACGAAATTCGCTCAACCAAACAACGTGACCAAATTGAACTAGCTTTACATTGAGTTTTGCTTAGAAATTCAGAGATAACATGGAAAATAAATTTCTGCAAGAGGTGGGAGTCAAATTCGTAACCTTTCGGTCCGCAGTTCGATGCATTGCCAGCTGAGCTATCCGCGCTTAGCTGGTCAAAGTATTTTCTGACATCCCTTGAAGTAGCAACAGAAATCTTTTTATGACATGGGTGCTATTTTTTATAAACAATTGTCAACAGGTGCAAAGAGTGCAAGAAATTTACACGAATTCAAAAATCTTATATAACAGGACGCTTTAATATTTATTTTATAAAATTATCTATTTACAAATCTTTTGTATTTTAATTTTTAACACAGGAAAAATTGTGAAAGCATTATATTTATCACTAAAATGTACATCCTGTTAAAATATTCATTCTTATAATAAAAATAATAATAAAAAAGAAAGGGAAACAGCAACCATTTGAGCTTTTCTCTTTACATCAAAAAATTATAAAATTAAAATTATCATAAAATTTCAAAAATACAAATAAAATATCATCTTTTTCAAAATAACCTGAAAAATGGAGGCAAAATTCCCATTTTTCATATTTTCTTGGGCTTCAGCATGGTTTTCATACAAAAAAAAAAAAAAAAAAAAAAAAATTAATATACGATTGATTGACTTCGTTTACCTTCCTTAAGAAATCAATGCAAATAAAAATCTTTTCGCTGTTTTCTCCGCAGCAGGTGAAAAAACACGTACACGAGTAGCCATTTCGAATACACAGGCACCTTTTAGAAGCAAAATTTCCTGAATTAAAATAACATTATCATTATAAAGACCAACATTATAAAATTATATCGTTCGTAGGAAAACACGATTAGTCAATCTGGTGTTACGCGTGTTTCAATTTTAACTGTTATAATCAACACAGGGAAAAACCCTTCCATTCTGAATATATTTAATAAATTAAACAGTTATTTAATTTATGCTATTTAATCTTGGAATTTTTTTCCTGCAGTTTGTATCATTAAATATTGCAACCTTACCAAAAATCCAAGAACTCTGAAAATTGGGGTTTTTTGGGCCCGACCTCGTGAGGAAAATGCTAAAAAATTTTTATTTTTCATACCAAAATTTTTCATCACATTTAACAAAAATTTTTGGCTGTCATTAAAACCTAACACTGCAGCAGAAACTCCAACAATAACAACTGTTCGCTCCACAAATATCTCTTTTGGACAATTTTTCCAAATAATTAGGTTTAACGGCTGGTTTGGAATTTGTGATTTGCCGTGTAAACACGTTTGGATTAGATTATCCGCACCGAAATCTTTAAATATTGGTGCAATAATATCTTGGACGGAAAACTGGTAAATTGATATTTATGTTGATTTACCAGTAAGCTTGTCAGCCTGATATTTGCACCAAGAATTTTTGGTACGCAAGGAAAACTGATGTCGTGTTTCATCATCGCCGTTTTCAGTGTAGTGAAACAACACAGCAGCAACTGGCTTTTTCTTCCAACATAAATTATCCGCGTTTTGTCTGACAGCCATTCCGTAAGGATTGCAAAGTATTTATCACTTTTCTGTTAACCAACCTGCTCCTCCCAATTTATTTCCATCACTTAAAACTTGCTTGTGTGTTTTTTCAAATTGCATAAACGCGTACCTACTCTTTTTTGCAGTGCCAAAAGTTTATACTTGTCTGGCTGAGCGGTGGTCTGCCGTAAATTCAAATGGGAGCTCTAAGTACACCAGAACCAAACCCGCGGGCCTTTTATAAAAATTAGCTCTAAACTATCTGTTGGCGCCACTTTAAACGATTGAAAAACGTTGGAAATACGTAAATACCTTTACGTTTTACAATTGCATATTTAGCCATTTCAATATGTTAATAAAATTTGACTGTAAAGAAAAGTTTGAAATGATGTGAAAATCTTGCTGGTTCTCTAAACTTGTGTCAACATTAGAAAAAATAACTTTTCTTTCAGACGCTGAACGTTGCGGTTCGACATTTCCACATGGTGATGATGCTTTAATTTTGTTAAATTTGTTACCAGTAAACTGTTTTTTTACCAGATCGTGATCTTGAAGTGCTTTGTTTTCTTTTTGACCCTCCCATTTGTGAAAGTTTAAAAATATACTGATGAAACAAAAGCTGATAGAAATCTTACAAATTATCTTACCGCTCTGCTGTTTATTTTTCAAAAATAACTTTTACAGAAATTTTATACAAAACCGGCATTACGACAATAAACGAAAAGCTGCAATGTTCACAAGACTCCCGAATTTCTGTAAACTTAAGCCCATCTTTTTATAGACTTGATAAGTCCCTTTTAATGACTCTCCATAAAGATAACTATCCCGTTAGAATATCTAAAATATTTTTTGGTATTTTTCCCCAACAAACTATTAAGGGGGAAACACCCCTAAAATATGCAAAAAAGTCAAAAAAATGTATATAGTATATCTTATGCTAAATTTATCCTAGAATCGGAATCTAAAAACCGCATGTCAAAATTATTTTTTGTTCTCCAGATATTGACATTTTTGTCATACATGTGATGAAAAATTTCCATAGCAACGTCCCCTAGCAACGAAGTTTAAAACGATTTAAATGCCTGTTAAACCCCAAATCTATTTATGTATTTTCACCTCACACCATACACCCTCTGTATCTACTTTGCTCTGAAACCTGTATAAACAAGACAAAGCACTTTTCGTAAAATAATCGAGGCAAAAGTAGAGAAACAAACATTAAATAGATTGCATAGA
>JAUZNK010051596.1:0-15871 GCA_035046665.1 Euphysa ruthae
CATTAAGTAATATATATAACATATATACATATATATACATATACATATATATAATAGTATCATTTCATATTTATATAATAATATTTAGTAAGTTGTGATTATTTTAATTTTATTCTTTCTAGACTTAAATCCTTAAATGAGCTTTACTAGATAAAGAAAAAAAATCGATTTAATCGATATAATGTTAATAGGCTGTTATGTATATTGGGTGACGTCACAAACCATTAACTCATTTATTTTTGGAATTAAAAAAAAAAAAATAATGTAAATTTAGGAACCACTAGAAGAAGAGACTTTACTAAAATCATTAGTTTTACCTACTACAGATTCAATAGCTTGGGGTCAAATGATGATCAATTTGGAAACCTGACATATTATATACTAAATATTCAGAAATTTTATTATAATTTTTTATAGATTACGAATGTTAGCAAGGCTGTAAGTATTGCAAAATATTGATTTTGGCTCTCTCCGTCGTGGTGGATGAAGAAAAATCAACGTTTTCCGCTATTTATGACATGCATAGTATAATACTGTATTTTTGTGTTAGATAATCTGGAATGTTAGCAGATAGGTTCATAGCATGGTATTTGATCATAAAAAAACATTTTTATTGAGATTTTTATTATTTAGGTTCTCCTCCACACAGACTTTTATAATGATTTTTTGCTATTTTTAGATATATTTCAGGTTAAGAAGAGTCAAATTAAACCTAATTTCACTCAAACATTTTTTAAAAGTAATTTAGGACCACTTTTCAATAGTTTGAAATAAAATACTCCTTCGCTGCTGATTTTGAATTTCTTCTTTGTTTTTGTAAAATATTTTCATTTTTGGGTTTTCATGTCATTACTTTTTAGCTTTTTATTATGTCAAATGAGCTTGGAATGTTCTTATATATATGCTAACATCGAAATTCATAATCTAAACAAAGTTTGACAATTTGGTATATGATATGTATTTTATAATAATAATTATTGTGACCAAAAAATTAAACTTAAGGTTTTAAAAGTATTTGCTTTATATATTGGACATTAAGAATCCTTCCGGTATTAAATTATTTTTGTGTCATATGAGAGTTCTTTTTAAATAGTAGACATTTAGTGTTATATATTTAACTTAGGAGTATTACTTAACTGTACGCTGCAGTTTAAGGTTATTCTAGAGTCAGCCATTGGATAATTTTTGTTGTCTACTTCCTGACGGCAATTAATCTTGAATAAAATATCTTGTATTAAGTTCCGCTTTTTGTCTTATTTCTATATATATCGAGAGATTTTTTGAAAATGATTAACATGCTCAAATTATTGGAAACATAATTAACAGTTAAGATTATCCCAGGTCTCGCAATTCACCTCGGCAATCGGCAATTGTCGACGTGATTGTCGAGTTAATTATTAATAGCCTCGTCAAAAAAATTGCCAAGGCAGTTATTTTGTCCGCCATTCTTCTTTTTTTTTTTAAACCCTTTCACTACCAAGTTATAACTCTGATATACCAGGTGTTTTTGACCAAATTCTCTAAAATAATAAGCTTAATATTCAAAATACCAGGCTCAATACTTAGTATATATTTTTCAACATAGATTCCTCTTTAATTTCAAATTACAGAAATTCAAATTAATGACTAATTAATGATGTCACATGACCTAAAATACTGTTGTGCAAAAAAACAATTTTTCTGCATAAAAACAAAACAAATCAAAATTTCAAGGTTAAAACAATGACTCTTTACTAAATAAACAAACAATAAACAATAAATAAATAAATAAATATACCTCATATAAAAAAAAACCTATAAAAGAATAAGAATAAGAATGAAATCATAATTTGAACCAGAAAAAATCTGCCATTTTGTCACGACACCTAAAAACAGCAAATTTTCATACAATAAAATATTAGTATGAAAATATTTTATTGAATATATTTTATTTTTAAACAATAAAAACAATATACGGGGCAAATTTATAAAAGAATTAGGCTGAAATCTGGCCTTCAAATAAAAATCAAGTTTATATAGGATGGAGCCTGGCTCTGAGCATGTCTTGGAAATATACATAATCTTTTGTGGTTTACCTTTATCAGTCGGAATACCTTAGGCATACCCGACATGTTTTTGTAGGGTGCTGATCTTTGGCACCTTCTGCAGCTTTTTTTGAGTTGTGGGAATTGCCTCCCAGTAAGCCGTGGGAATGAATCTAACAATGGTATATGTTTATTCAGTACTGGAGAACTTGTAATCAATAAAGCTATAGTGTCATGCATGAAATGTAGAAAATCAACATCTCTCTTTACAGTATGTTGTCGAAGATTTTGTGCAAATTTAAAACGACTAGTTGTCATCTGAAAAGCTACTTTTCGATACCACTTATATTTTATGTAGCGTTCGAAAAGAATGAAGTTGCTGGTCCACCTGATTGATACCTCCCATGTGAGTGTTATAATTTTTTATAATAGTTAGTTTAAAAATTGGATTTCCTTCTGAGTTATGCTTTTCTACAGATTGCATGTTGACTCTGTGGCACGTCGATAACATACAAACAACTTTTAGTTTATTTCCAGACTTTTTTTAACTGCACGATATTTGCAAGCTAGCATACGATCTCCAATTACCTTGTAAAAGGTAGCGGTGTCCTTTTCCAAAAATGCATCCTTTACTTCACATGAATAATCCTTTCTGCTGTCTTTGACAGTGCCGCACAAACAAGTTCTATTTTCAAGCAAGTAATTAACCAAGGTGGGACTAGTATAGTAGTTTTCTGTAAGCATAACAAGTCCTTTACCAAGAAAAGGCTTCATCAACACAGAGGGAATTCTTTCTGTTGACGGCATATTACTGTTTGGCTCATCATTGTGAAACATGCCACTGCCACTATAAATTAAAAATTCAAGTGTGATACCATTTTCGGTGCACAGTTCATATAATTTAATACCAAATCTAACACATTTTGCTCTGATATATTGTTCAAAATTTAACCTTCTCTTATAAAGAACTAATGAATCATCTACACTACACTGGCCAGGGTAATATATTTTTCTGCATTGCTCCCTGATCAAATCAATAAATGGTTTCAGTTTATGCAGTCGAACTCAGTTGATATCTGCAACATCATAACTTGAATTTAAATTATTATTGAAATGTTAAAACTTCAGAATCAGAAGAAATTTTGAGACATTACTTGAGAAAAATTGGTGTTGCATATAGGTCACCAGTTGACCAATACAAGTGTATTTAAGGCTTATATATTATTTTATCAAAAGCATGACACCGGAAAATTGTTTAATTTCATTTACAGTAACTGGTTTCCATGCACTGAAGTATTGTTTGCCAGCACATTGCTCTGTGTAGAGGTTGGTTTGGACAATGATTAGTTGAAGAATATTATCCATCAAGTATAGCTCAACAAAATCAAGACAGCTATAGTCTTTTTTCATCCTGCATTGTAGACCTTCAACCTCTACAAAATCAACCTCTACCACGTCTATTTGATTGTCTCTTTCATGTTCAACTTTTTCCCATGCCAAACGATCTACAGGTAACTTTCTATGTTGACCTCTACATTCCCCTCCTCGTATATTGGGAGAGTTGCTGCAAACACACCGTCTCCTTTGTACACCATGACAAGGTCCCAGTTGTACTCTGCAGCCACTTCTTGTCTGTGGACCAAAATGAGTACTAGTACTAATGCCTCCATTACTAATTACTCTTTCTTCACCATTATCGCTCTCTTCTTCTATAATTGATTCACTACCAGAACTTGAAACTTCAGTATTGATATTATCAATAACACTGTTTGGCAGTATCGATATCAATATTACTGCTGGCGCTTCATCTGTGTTTTCATTTATTATATTTATATTATCCTCTTCAGCTTATTCCCAATCACTGTCCCTATATTCTATATCATTAATCAGCGCTTACTCCAAGACTTAGTGTTTTAAAATTTTGAAATGTGTTGTAGATATACCTAATCATTTGAAGCAGAGTTGGAACAAGATTTTTTAAGTGAATGCCCTGCCTAATGCCAGCCTATTTAAGGTAACAGAGGAACCAAGTACTTTAATTTTGGGGCCACACTCTTGGAAACTTGCTAACCATAGCTAACAGCAATCCCTAGTCAAGTGAACTGCCCGTGCAAGATAGTATTCTGGTTCTTCAGGAATATGTACTTTTATTTAACAAGCTGAGCAATTTGTAATGTACTTTTTGGATAAAGAGCTCTTTATCACAGCTTTTTACAAATTTGCACTTAAGGGCAATTGATATTTAACAATACTCTAAATTTAAAAAAGCGGTAGATCAAGAGATGAACAAAGAAAGACAAGGATTGGATGCTTATTGCATAATAAATAATTATTATTGAGAATTCAAAATATCTTTTTATTTTCTCTATGTACATATATGAGAAAGAACAGTAACCACAGTTACATTTAGAAAAAAGATATCAGACTACTTTTAATACCCAATACTTGTTGTACTCATCTGATTTTATTGGGAAATTTTTCAATCATCAAATTCATCATAACATTAAATTATATTTAAATTCAAAATTAAATCCAAGAAAATACTACTGTACAATTTTAAGGCTAAAGTCAGCATTTTTTGGAAATGTATAATTTCAAGTGCTGAATTAGTATCTAAGAAATCTTTTAAATTTTTGTACCAACTACCAACTTTGCATATGAAATATTAAAAATAAAAGTGGGTAAGACTGAAAATTGTGAAATGTTATAATATAAATTTCGGATCTTAGTCAATTATTGTTTAGGTACAACGCAAATAATGATAAAACTCAACCTTCCTTAACCATTTGCATTAACTCCAACCGTTTATCATCACCACGTTTCAGTGATTTACTATGATCACCTTTCATCACTGGTACATTTGGCTTTCTTCGAAGCGAGAAACTTTTCCAAGACATTATATTTAAAATTTTATATCTAAATAGTTAATGGAATGGTAAAAATTTGTTAGTTTCCATCCATTTTACAAAATTTTCAAATACCCCTTAGTTGCAATTGAATTTACACCCGATTCAGATCAAATTTTTCTCCTTTGCAACCTGAACAATATCCAAACGGGTAAAGTGAGAAAAAAATTGAAAATATTAATGGAAAATATTTACAATTTAGATGAAAGTACTATTAATATGACTTTCTCTCATAGCCTTCTACATTAAACAGTTTTGACAGTGTACAACAAATAAAAAAACTGAAGGCTCATGAAAAAAAAACTGTATGATGCCATAAAAATGAAATTAATTTTATCAACGACATGGAAAAAAAAAAAAAAAAAAAACAAAAAACAATGAAAGCTCATTGACATACTTATGAAAACCATAAATTTTTTATGTTAATTTTTTTTTATAAAAAGAAAATTATAGGTAAAATTACAAAATTTAGTCATTCCCAAATATGCCGTTCTTTGTTTTGTCCGAATTAGCCAAAAAATTTAAATTTTATTTCATGCTATGAATTCAGCAATTTATTTGAAGACTGTAAGTTATAGACAATATTAACCTTTTAGAAAAAGTGTTATCTGCTTTAAGTGATGTTTAGCCAAGACATTGTGTAATCATGATAAATGAAGTTTACATAAAACAGGTTATTCTGGATCAACATAGGACATTGTTTGAAAAATAAGTGCAAAAAAAACACTCCAAAAAAGAGCACAAAAAAGTTATTGGTACAACTTTAAAAGCCAACAGGAGCCGATATGAAATAAAATAACAATCAAAATATAATAATCTATAAGGAGCTATAACTCATGAAATTATCTGAAAATTTTAAAATGCAAATTTTGACAGACATTAATGAAACCCAAGCAGCAAAAAAATTTAGTAGAGATTTAGTTGACCTCGCATGATATGCGGTGAAAAATTGATCAAAGTTTGTAGCATTTTGTTGGTTTTTGACAGGTTCATTAAATAAATGTTTGAGTAAACTTTATCCTTTCCTGGCTCTTTACCACTTCCAAATCAGTAGTCAAGGAAGTAAAAATTGAATAAACCAAACTTTCTTTGACACTAAAAAGTAAAATTGAAGATGCAAATGGTCATGTTTGAGAAACATGCCCCAGAGACATAAATGAAAGTGAAAAGTGTTTGTTTGATATTATCAAATCCAAATCCCATTCAGAAAAAGAGACATGTTTTTCACTTGATACATTCAATTTTCTACAACATGCTTATTGGATATTGTGATCAACAACTCCAGGTCAAAGGATGATCTTTAATGAAGCTAAAACAATCTTATTCTATTCTCAAACAAATGATTATTTTATTTGACTATAAAATTGAAACCGATATGCGGTTAAAGAGCACAACGGGCTAATGAAATTGAATAACTGAGTGTAAATTTTGAATAAAATTGTTTAAAAAATACCTGTAGCAAAACTTACACAAAACCTGATATCTCTTTAATGTAGATTGAAACAGAAAAATAAAACAATTAACTATTCCTACAGAGTGCACGACCCATTAACTCTTTCAAATAAAACACTCTCAAAACATTTAACACGCTGTAGTAAGTTTTAATAACGGTAGATTTTCCCGAACTTTTAAATATCAACCTCTTATTAGCAAAGCTCTACTTTAAACTGTATACAAAAAGAATTTAGCTTCATGTTTGAAATTTTAATTTTTTGAACATAAAATGTTATTATCATAATGCAACGTAGAAGTTGATGATGACATGCAACATCCATATTTAAAGACCTTATAAATGAAATAAGGATTCAACAATTACAGATGAAAATATGAGCAGATTTAAATACCGAAAAGGCTGATTTTTTAGGGCTCACAGATTTTATAAAAACCAATTAAATTACTTTCTAGAGGCTATCAAGCTAAAAACTGTTTTTCATAATATTACTTTGAAGCATCAGTTTTAAGAGAAGTTTCTATCATATTCAAAAAAAAATTTTTGTAAAAAAGAGGTGACATATTTAAATTAGTAGAAAAAATGTTTTTTATGAATTTGAAATTTTTATTGGCATTTCCATCATTTTTTTAAAAACAGGAAAAATTATAAATTAAATTTGTGTATTAATTTACAACAACTAAAAATATTAACAAATTATATTTGTAAAAAACAACAAAACAAGATTTCCAGAAGTGATCCTAGATAAACTTCTGAATTACTATTCTCTGACATCGCATATTATAAGATATTTTGATTGATGGTCTATAAAATTAAAAAAAAAAGAATGAAAAGATACAACTGCGAGTTCATGGTGAAAATACTTGATAAAACATATGTCTTGGTGGCCATAATTAATTCAAGGTATTTGATGCATGTCTTAAATGAAAGAGCTTCCTAGCACAAAATATATTCTTACTGTGATTACACTTTTATCGTGGGGGTTGCAGTACAATAACACAATTATTATTAAATTGCAAGAATATCTTGATTATAACTAGTAGATGTTCAGAAAATATATATATTTTTTTTTGCGAAAACCTTCTGGTTGGTGAAAGCAGAGTGCAAATATGATAAACAAACCCAATTTTAAATATTTGCGAATTATAATAGGGTTTTTGTACTAATTCTAGCCTTATTATATTATGTTAAGAGTTAAAAGCAGGAGAAACTTCAAAATTTTAAAACACCCATTAATAATTAATAAAATACAACTTTTTCTGCCATAAAAATACAAAAAAAAAAAAAAAAAAAACTTGAGCCGTTCAAATAACACTGATTGCTAAAATCTAATTTGCATTGCTTCAAATTCATTTATTTAAAAGCTGAATTCACTCTTACATTTTAAAATAGAAATTAATTTTTAGGTTTGTTACCTGAAGAAAAAAAAAAAAAGTTAAAAAACTTTACTTTCCCTTATTTAATTTTGTGACGCTGTACCTTCTGCTGCTTAATTTTTTCCAAAGAACATAAAAAGGAAAAAAATTATATTTAAAGGTTGAGATGAAATTAAAAATAACCATAATAACCATCGATGACCTTTTTTTTTATAAGCATGGTGTATTTTGAGCACAGCCTCAACTCAAGAATCTGTGGCTATTAAATTTAACATAGATCAAAGTCAAGTGTCAAGGTATATCACGAAACAATCTAAAATTATGAAAGACGCAGCAGATAACCACAGAAAAAATTTTAAGAAAGGCCTAAAATCCAGAAAATACGTTCGCCTTTACCCTGCTCTTTGGGACAAGTTTAAATAAGCAAGCTCGTAAAGAAATCGTGTGGATTTCCACTGGCTGTGGTCAAAAAGTCATACTTTGTATCGCAAGCAACAAGATGATGAGGCAGTTACTATTGGTGCCTATGTAGTCGTCAGATTTACACATAAATAAAAAATTCGAATGCGAACAAAACAAAGAGGAAAAAAACTACCAAAATCTGCCAAAATTCCAGAGCTTCAGAAGTGGCATGCAACCTACAGAGAAAGATGTATCAGACCCTTGTCTGTTCTCTATGAAAGCAAGTGGGGTGGTTTTCTGCCTAAACAAAGGCTTAATGTTGACCAGTCCTCTCTGCCATTTGTTGTCAATTCTTAGAAAAAACCTATGAGTTTGTCGAAAAGGGTGACAAATATCACAACACATGGATATCACAACCAGGAAGTGGTCTTGACAAACGCCAATGCACGCTGCAGGTTATGTCTCGACAGAGGGAAATCAACCAAAATTAGGAATTATTTTTCATGTAAAAGGCAGAGTAATAATGGACGAAAAACTGGTGTTTAAGTGTTCTTTCAATAAAATGCATATTATCAAAACCAAAATACGAAAACCTGAGAAAAAGTTGCTGGACAAAATCTGATTGTCTTACCACATCAGGTGGAAGCGACGATTGTCTAATTAAACCAGAAGGTTTGCCTGAGTATGTTGTCCCACCACCATCATTATGTGATCCTGTTACTCAAACATTAAACCAATCATTGCAACAGGTAGAAAACGTTCATAAAGAAGATACCACTCCAGAAGAGAGCACACTCACAGCTGAGAATGAAGGAAATAGGAACATTTTTGATATGTTGGATAATTTTTTGTTTGATAAAAATAAATATTTTATAGAAAATCTATTTCTCCTCTTAACCCAGCCTCTTAAACCAGCCTCGGAAATATGCTTATGCCATGCTTAGATTTTAAGGATTTTCAGCCTTTATATGATTATAAAGTGTATGCTTATAAAAAAAAAAAGAAAAAGAAGTGCAGTCTTAAATAACTTTAAGTAAACAAACATGGGTGATTTGTCTAGTCCAAAGAATGCAATTTTCAAGAAATTATTTATATAAAAAACTAGAGTTTTAAGGGTTTAACTTGCATGAAATAAATAAATAAAATTTCCTAGTGAAACATGGAAGAAGATCTACTAATTTTATCTTAATTGCAACCCCCACCACTATAAAATAACATAAATTTTAAATTATACCAGGGCACATATACTAACTCATTTTTTCAACTATGTTTTCTAAGCATATTTGAAAAACTTTATTTCCAGTTTTCATACAGACCTTAGAAGCTTGTACATTACAGGTTGTCTTCAGATTTGCTATGTTTTTAATATACTTTCTCAGTTCGACAATTTTATCACCCAAACACCATGCAATACTAATATGGAATGAAGGGTTGTCATAGTACTTTTCTAATCCAAATTCTTCAAATATTTTATCAACACAATCAACAATAGATTTAAAGTTAGAGTAGCCTAGGCTAGCCTCTAGCCCAATAAAAGTTCTTGTTTTTTCATCGTTTACATAAACTTTTAAACGCGTAACATCATAATAAAACTTCCTCTTAGGAACCATTTCTGAGAGTTTAGAAAAAATTGGATCAATCCAATAGTGACGAATCGGAACTGTTCTTGACAAACTTAAATGACAATCTTCTAAAGGGAAAAAATTTAGATCTAAATCCCTGAAGATTTTCTGGACTTCATTGTAAATCTTCTGCGTATTATTACACAACACAAATGGTATATAAATATATGTTGGCCAGTTACCTTCAAAATGATCAAAAGAACGTATTTTTCCATCGCTCTGGGTTTCCTCCTCTTTTTTTGATTTATGTTCTTCAAACATCTTTTTTATTGAGGTTGGCAAAGACAAAGATTTTTTCTTTGTTTTAACCATGGCTTTTTTTCTCGGTTTTAAAATTTCCTCTCTTTGCTTTTTGCTCTCTTCACTGCTACTTTCAGAATTGGAGTAGCTAACAAGACCTATCATAATCTCTAAATAAAAATATTAGATAACTATTTTTATATTTCTAACTTTTAATGATATTTTTTATATTCTATATTTTTAAATTAAGGTGCTCTTATAAGCTATTTTAGATATCTATTCATGGCTAGTTGGTGCTTCAGTATTTAAATGCAATATGGTTACAAATTAAGTCTGTCTTCGTTTTAAAATTCAGACAACAAACCTTTTCAAACTATGCCTAAATTTCAAGGACTTGATATAACTTCTAAATTTGAGTAGAAAGAGAACAAGAAATTTTTTTCTAGTCTCACGGACATAGGGTACCCTATATATTATTTAAAACATCAGCCAAATAATCACTCTATTGCAGACTTTCAACTAATTTGACATAAAACTTATTTTATGTAATGTAAATTAAAGCTTAACTTTCATGACACCTCAAACAAGAACCAAACAAAGTTTTTCAACTTAATTGAAAGTTTTAAAATTCTTGAATAGGTTTAAAAAAGAAAAATCTTCTTACTTTCAATCCTAGATCTTCATAAAAAATTTCAAGGAAACAAATGGATATATAAACTTATGGTAAATATAACTTTAGGGTGAAACTAAATAAAATTTTCGTAAAAATGGAATTAAACAAAATTTTGATGAATAAGAAATTTACATGAAAAGAAAACATAGCAGGCCACATTCTTGGTGTGAAAAAATCAGTTTTAAATTAAAATTGGTTATTATAACATATTTTTTTGAATACATAACTCTGTAGTTGGGTATTTCTAATAATACCATTTTTTTCCTTTATGGCTATATACCCTAATAAATGTAATAAATACTAATATATCACATTAGGGATAACTTTATTAAGAACATTAAAATACCAACAGTCTTTGCCTTAGTTTTTTAGATGTATAGCCCTATACACCTATAAAACAATTTGAGGATGGTTGCTAATTTTTGTTTTATTTTGCCTGGAAATAAAATTCCTACAGTAACTCTTAAAACCTTTAAAGAAAATGAAAAAAAAAAATCCTTAGTTTAGTTTAGTGGCCAACAAATTTCATGTAGCTTTGAAAATAAACATAACAAAATTGCTTAAAAGTGGCTGGCATGAACTTCCAAGTTATTAATTTATAGCAAGGTTATGAGTTGTTATGCTCAGAAAAAAAAAAAACGCAGACATGTTTTCATTAAAAAGTTTCAAGAAAATTTGGAACTTAGTCTTCCTGCTTGTAAGTTCCCAAGTATGAGCATGAAAACTAAACTCATAGGTCAAACATCAAAGACTTGCGATATAGTGGCAATAAAGATGACAAAGCAAGGAAAATTCACTAGCGGATTGGTATTATTTCCAGAAAATACTAAACAAAGCAATTGGTAGAATGAAAACTGACCATGATAATATTCTTAAAATTTTTAATTCAAATAACCAAACTGTAAACAATTTTTAAAAGATATGTAAAGTATTTAATAAATACTTTATCAATGTAGGTCCAAACTTAGCATCTAATATCAGTTCGATGGAGAAAGATAGCTTTACTAAATATCTCGATCCTACCATAAATGTAGAAATTGAAAATGAAAATCTTACCCATAAAGAGTTTAACAATGCCATTTTTTCTGTTAAACGAAATAAATCAAGTAGTTTTGGTGAAGTAACTAGTAACGTGTTTCTTACTGTAGTTAACACGAAATAAATAAATATTTCAACAACATGGTTTTTCCCGATAAATTGCTCGAGTAAATCCAATATTTAAGAAAGCTGATCATACTCTTGCATCAAACCATCGAAATATATCTTTACTTCTAGTTTTTTTTATTATTTGAAAGTTTTTTTTTTTTTTTTTTTTATTTATACAACATTCAGATAACAAAAACCATTAAACTGAAAATTTACATGATTTGCGAAGCAATTCCTTCGCTAGGCATCGAGATGATCTCGCCAAAGGATTTGCTTTACCTAAATTAAAAATTACATAAAGACAAATTACAAAAGAAAAATTAAGTACAGTTATTTTAGATAAGTAGAATTGATGCGCGGAGAATAAGGGATATTAATATATAAAGGTCCTTCAAAAGGTTTATTTTGAATTAGATAATCGATAACAAGACAAATTTTATCTTTATTTACTTCAAAATCAAGTCATTAAATTGTGAGCAAACTAAGTCTTTATTATTTCATAGGTGGGTATCCATAGAAAATCTATCTTTAAAAACTCCATTTGCTATGTTATGCAAATACAAAAAAGCCTATTTTATTCAAACTTCAGAAGAACGCATACCGAGTTTTAAACTTTAAATGGAAATGTGAAAGTTCTAAAACACTAATGTTTAAAATGAACGTTATCTACCAAATTTATATGTAGTAAGTTTTAATTTTTATGCGACGCTTTCCATGCTTTCCATGCTTTATTTGAAAAATCTTCTCGCCAGAATCTTACGTTCTAATAAAGATTCGAAGAATTTTAAACTTCCATTTATAAAATTCAAGTTAAAGGAGTTTTCTATAGGTTACAGAAGTCAAAAACTGTAGAACGACTTTCCGTGTAAAAATTGGAGAAAACTTAGTTGTATTATTTAGATATAATTTAAAACAACATCTAATGCTTTTTGAATAAATGTTATTTAAAATTTATTTTAAATTTATTTTTGGATTTTATTATTTTATACTTACAAAAAGGTCTATGAAACGATCGTTAGGCCCTCCCTAACACACATCGATCTTTTTATCGTCATTATTATTTATTTTATAACATTAATATTAACATTAACATTTTATAACGTTATTTTGAAAATACTTAATAGGTACGAACATTATTATCTTGACAAATAAAAATTTTAAACAAAAAAAAAAGTGCTGTTTTCTTTTCAATAAACTGATCCTTTTTCTTTTTTTTTTGTTAAAGCATAAAATTAACCAGTTAAATTTTCTTTATTTTAATGAAGCAGCATCGCTTTATTTTGTTAAAGAAGCAAACATCTTCATTAATAAGTAATAAGCAATTGAAAAATAACAATTGGAAAGTTTGTAATATCTTGGTACTTATGAAAAGTCAATTCTTATAAATATTTAAATGAAAATCTAAAATCTTTAGTTTCTCTTTATAGCATAACTTGAGCAAAAAGGAAACATGTGAAACATATGAAAGGAACCCGTCAAAATTTATCTCTTTACCAAATAAATAAATACACATATTGCGTATTGACTATTATCGTTTACAGACAACTTAAAGAAATTACCAAGAAATTCAGCAAAGAATCAAAATTCCAACAGAAATTAATTAATTCCAGCACAGGTAGTGTAATCTTATTACTTTTTTTAGAAATATAAGATTAATTCATTCCAATTAAAGCATCACTTGAAATCACTGTAATTAAGCTGACTAAGAGCATTCTCAACTAATTTTAGTGTCTAAGTTTGAAAAATAGCAATTTAACTTCTTTGTGGAGTTTTGAATATATTTTACAACTTCATTTGAAGAGCCTACCTTTTTGCAGAAGTTTTTAAAATTATTTTTAATTTCAAAATATTTGCTACTTTTAAAAAAATTACTCGGCACTCTTTGCAGAGTCTATTTGACATATTTCCCAACTTAAACTCAAGAGTGTAACTTCATTGCTCCTTCGGAGAGATTCTTTAACATACTTCTTCCATTCCAATTATTCAACAAAAGGAACCACCATTCAATATCATCAATCTCATTTTCATTTAACGTGACACGGCTATAAAGATTTTCAACACTATAAGCTTTATCAACTAAACGAGGCATAAATAATTTCCCAGGTAAAACAGCTTGACAGCAGTAATACAATATTCCAATTAGAGAAAGAAGCTCACGTTTCGTGCCTTGTTTTTTTTGACACCAAGTCTGAAGAATATTTCTAATTTTTAACAGTTTATCATTTGGAACTCTAAGCTCCATTTTATCAGTGTCTAATAAAAATCCAAGAAAATTAATACAACTCGATGGTCCTTCTGTTTTTGATGGCTCTATAGGTATTCCAAGATCTTCACAGATAGTGAAAGAAATATTGAGCGCCTCCATGCATTTTTCAGAATTAGGTGGTCCACAAACAAGAAAATCATCTAAGGAGTGTTGCATATTTTCCACATCACCATGATGAGATATGATCCATTCTAGAATATTAGAAAACCGTGTAAATGTTTGTGGAGCGCTACGAGCTCCAAATGGTAAAGCTAAATCAACATAGTAATCATTTCTCCATTTCATAACAAGTAAATTTCGTTCATCTGCTTTGATAGGTATCATGCGATAAGCTCGCTGCAAGTCAAACTTAGCAAGGAGACAACCTTGTCCTAATGCTAAAATTTTTTCAATAGCTGCAGTTAAACCAACATAGGAAACAGTAGAATGTTTGTCAGATATGCTATCATTAATACTCTTCCCTGGGGGGAATGATAAATCTGTAATCAATCGCCATTTACCTGATGATTTTGGAATAACACCGAATCGATTAATATGACTGTTTTGAAATGGTAAATGTTTAAACGGGCCAGCCATTGTTCCAAATGCTAGCTCATCATTAATATATTGATCAATCACATCAGGATTTTGATAAGCTGAAGCAAGGTTACGTTTAGCAGAATATAATGGCGCACCTGGTCTGCAGTTAAGTGAAAAACCTGAGGCAATACTACTCAACAACCAGTCTGTGTCTGGGGATGTACATTCTTGTAAGTAATGTTCCCATCGTTCAAGTTTCAATGAAGTCACATCATAGGGGTGAGGTAAATCAACAGCAACATGTTTACCTATAAAAAAAGAACACTTACCTTTTTAGCTTATACCATGCCTATAAGCCAGAGTTTGTACATGCTTATTAATCTGAACTTCTACTTAATGTAATGTAATAATACAGCTCAATCATCTTCCAGACAATATTTAGTAAGATTGATTGGTGTTTTCACTGCATTAAAATCATAGGACGTTTATCCTAGAAACATCTCAGCATCTCATAGTGAAAGTTTTAACCAATAAAATTTTATACTTAAAAAACAAAAAGTGAAATATTTGTGTCTGACAAATAACTTACATGCTCCAACACAGTTTGCATAGTCTGTGACATATTTCTGAAAAATTTTTAAAATCCTTATTTGCAACCCTGCCCTAACATACCTGTAAGTAGTATTTCAAAAACAGTATGTGGACTTTCTATAATATTAATAACTTCATTGATAAAAACAAATTAAAACCCAAAAAAAAATTAAAGATTTTTACAAAAATGATTCCAAATAGAAAAACAAGTGGTGAGCTTGAGCTGGTGGTAGGTCATAAAAATGATATTTACCTTTCAACTTTCTTTCTTTTGCTTTTCTGTTATCAATCCAATACTATAAATAGAAATAAGAAATCATAATAGGTATCAAAATATAGAAATGCATAACAGTAAAAAAAGTTAATTTACAATATTTTTTTATTTTTGGCATTTCAAATCATAATTAGAAACATATTTAAAACATGTTGAAATCTTTAGAATATTTTTTCAATGAAAATCCTACCTTAAATGATTAGAATCCGTCTAACCCTGGTAAATCATGCATACAAGTCTGGTAAATAAACACTAAACCACAAACTTAATCATAAAAACACAAACTTACTCATCAAATTCACAAACTACTTATAAAATGAAACACACACACAAACACACAAATACACACACACACATACATACATATATATAGATATATATA
>JAUZNK010051607.1:0-15870 GCA_035046665.1 Euphysa ruthae
AGCTATAGCAGACTTATTTTCAGTAGATGATATGGCCAGCGTGAAAACGAGAGTAATGTTTGATAGTGGTAGCCAGCAAAGTTATATAACAGATAATGTTTGTAAACTTTTGAACCTTTCCCCTACTCGTACAGAGAGTTTGATTATCAAAATGTTTGGTGAGTGCGATGGCTCCTATTCTGTGTGAGAGGTTGCCCGATGAGTTGAATCTAATAGTTTCTAGAAAGTTTGGGAGTCAAGTTTGGTCATTAGAATTATTGTTGCAGTATATGGTTATGTTTACTTTTAGTTTTGGTGATTATTTATACATAAATTTAATGTTTTGAATTTAGATGCATTATGGAAATATAAAAATGACGTATGTTCCTGGATCGGTGGAAATGCTGAAAAGTAAAAAAAAAAAAAAAAAAGTCTCAGAAAATGTATCAACTGCTGACGACCAACATTAGAAAAAAGTTTGGAATCTTCCTTACAGAGTTTCAATGTTGCTTCTGTTGCAATAAAAACAAATATTGTATTAACAATAATTTACATCAAGAAATTTCTGAATATTTCTGCAGCCCGATTCTTAAAAATTGCATCAATCAGCCTAGTCTTTTTAAAAGAATGTCTGATCTTTAATTAAATTTTACTGACCGTAAAGAATATTAAAGTCTTAAAAACTTTGCTAGTTAATAATTAAACACAAGTTGATGTGGAATTGAACTAAATTCGCTCAGCAGGCAGGTATGGAATTTGTAACAACCTCAATAAAGCGTGGCTTGGCCTTCAAACAAAACAAAAAAGATTTATTACTACATGCACTAAAATTCATTAAAGTCATGAATAAAAGCTTTAGCTCTGCAGAAATTTTACAAACAAAAGTCTCAGCAAAGTGTTATCTTTATAAATGATAACTATCAATCACTGAGACTAGCTAAAAAAAATTAATTAGCTAAAAAAAACTTTTACCAGAGTCACATATATGTATTCTTTTCCAGGTAAAAATATTTTTCCAGATTTAAAAAAACAAAAAAAGATAATTTTCCAGGTGACGTATGAACCCTGTAACAAAAATGAAATAAATAAACCTTTATCACTTTTGGAAATTTGAAATAGCAGGTTCAATATTAAACAAAAAACCAAATATAAGAATTAAAATACATTTATAATTTTGTATCATCAAAGGCCATATATATGAAATCGATGTATCAGATAGTCAAAGTTTACTGGACTCGAATTAAACATTAATTAAAACGGTTGATTTTCTGAACTAGCCTCGTTTATAAGCAAAAAAAAAGTATTGCTGTGCATGAATATAACGCGATTTCTGATTTAATGTAGTTAGTTATTATCCTGCCGCAACATATACAAACAAAAAATAAATATAACTTAAAAATTGCCAAGGATAGGAACAAAAATTGTTTGTCAAAACAATATTTATACATCATCACGTAAACAGTGAGTCTAAATCAAAAATATTTAGTGGAAGAAAATATAGCAGATTTGGTAGATCTGCTAGAAATTAAATTCAGCTAAATTGATCCCAGGTAGAAAAAAATATAGTAAATTATATTAGGTCTTCGTATTATATCCAGGGAGGTAAGAAAATTTTCCTTAATTTTGTGTTTAAATTGGTTGTAGTGTCTTATTTTTTGATTTCACTAGGAAGATTTTTCCGCATAAAAGGGCTTTTTGATGACAGACAATTTTTTCCCAAGGTTGGTCTTCTAAAGTGTGCATCCAGCCTTAAACAGCAGTTGCCCAAAGGCACTCTTATATTTTCAAAAATTTGAAAAAAATTTCACACATTTTATTTAAGTTAAAATTCAAGGATTTACTGCATTAACAGCAAGATATCTGTAAAGCTTAAAGAGTTACTGAGCATGAGTTGAAAAAGCAAGTATCAATCGCAATCTGTTTCATTACCTCTTGGGGAACAATTATTCTTCATTTCTTCTTTAACTATTTTTGGTATTGATAAATTTTCTGATAATTATCGCAGCCTTTGATATAGTTATTTATCATTATCATTGACGATAGTATACAAATAAAATAGATTGGGGACCTTTTGGAACACGCGAGTTCTTCTTAAATGCGATGCCATAGCAACTGCTTTGGCATGACTACCCAACCTTGGGTGTAAATGACGAATCATACCGAATCTACTTTGTTTTGTCTGTATAAGTCTATGAACTTTGTATGTACATCAGTTTTCCATTTGCAATACTAAACTTCTTGCAGGTTTTTATAAAATTTGCTTTATTTCCTTTTGCAGAGATAACATCTAGAAATATTTGATGTCGCAGATAATTTTACACCGGTTAAATCAAAGTGTTTATTGCTTTTTTTTTCTTCAGCTATTTTCAATCTCATCAAATCAACAATGAATTTGTACAACCATGTTGTACAATAATGCAATTTTGATTTCGGTGCTGAAGCCATTGCTTTTCAAGGAAATTATTAAAGAAGTCATAATTTACCAGTAAATAACGACTCACCTGGTCATTATTTACCGGGAAATTTTATTGGGGAGTCATTATTTTTAGAAGTGTATTAACTGTTACACCGGCACTCAAATCGCCAACGATGCAAAAACTATCACCTTACCTGTGTGAAGTCAAAGCATCTTAAAATTCAGTAATTTTAAATAAATAATGGATGCATATAATAAAATTTTTTTATGTGTAATCATAAAAATTCAAGGAACAACAGCAATAAAATTAATTAAACTGAAAGAAAAAAAGTAGCATTAGCTATGTACTAACCTAGGTAATGTCAGTATTCACTTTCTTAAAAGAGACAAGCTGAGTTCCTGAGTTTTTGGACTGGAAATCCATTTCGATTATGGGTGTACGTAAATAATCTACCCCCGGAATAAAATAAGTCTCAGGAAATAAATTGAAGCAGCTAGCTACAACAAAGCCAGAGAGTGCTTGTACTGGATCCATACCCAAATTGCCACACTTAGCGATAGTTGACTAATGATGAAATGATGACATAATCCATAGATCTATCTATACATATAATCAGGCTTATATATTCTTGTTATGTATGACATTCTAATCATCTCACTGCTGGAACTTTTTTAGCTAGTTACTATCATAAGCTATGATAGTGATAGTTGTTATATTTTACGTGGGAACCTGCAAATTTCCAAAATCATATTTCTAGATGGGCCCACGTGGCGTGTCTTGGAGTACTTAGAATGCCCATTTGCGTCTACGAAATTCGCTCAACCAAACAGCCCGATCAATTTGAGCTAGTGTCAAACGACCTATCATTGTGCCAACTTCGCTATAAATTTTGGTAAATTTTATGTTAATCATTAATTTTGAACAATTGGATGCTGCCCTATGTGCTTTGAAGCTGACACTACCACCAACGTAAATTTACAACTAAATTTGAATAGCAACAAAAGTTAATCGTTAAGTGTAGTCTAGCTTAAAAAGCATTATTTATAACAATATGGCGACGTTCTTTTAAACTCATTTTATTCAAGAATGCCACAGGAGTAAATTATTAATAAATATCTGCACCATCTAGCTTTACTCAAAATATATCAGTAACGACCAAACTATCTTGTTTATTATAACTTTTGGGATTTATCAGCACCAGAATTTAGTAGAAATTTTCTACAAAATAAAATTAATTTACTGTAATTATATGCAGAATATATTCAGTAACAGTTCAGTGTCTGGCAAAGATAGCACAATTTTTATATAAATTAAATGATAGATTTTGAATATAACTTTGTGATCTATTAAAATTCCAAATTTAAAATCATTTTGTCGATGAAGTTTACTCTAACAAAACTTTTGATTCTGAATTGAAATCTAAACTGGGCGCACGAATTCATTTTTTAAAAAATTTTAATGACAATTTCAGAGTAGATAGTCGTTATCTTATAAGGGAAGGGGTTAAAAATAAGGGAATATTAATTAGAGAATTTCTAGCTTCAGATTTACGTTTAAATCATAGAAAAAAAAAGAAATTTCCCTGAAAGGTGAAAAAGAAACTACATGTCTTCAAAAATAAAAGCTTCACAAATAAAAGTTTTCGAAGAATATGCAATAAATTTTGACTCTATTAGTGTAAAGAGTGGGTTCTAATTCAAAGCTTTAAATAGATGGTAAGTGGAGCAAATCCAAATTCATGAGCGGTAGTGGGACCATAACCCAAAACTTTAGACATTTACTAAAGTTGCAGTCTACTAGTATCACTTATTCAGGCAAATAAATGATCATTCTTAACATTAAACCAATATTAGCTGCTAGTTTTATATTCGAAATGATCTATTCGCCTGAAAATAAGTTCAAGGATTTATATGAAAAATACAACTACTCAGTCTGTTAACCCACCTCTATAATTAAGGTGATTGCCTATGAAGTATTTTGCCAGTGGCCTTGTCCATATGCTTATTGGATATATGCCAGAAGTGGGATGGCAAGAAAATTTGATGATCTTTTTTTTAGATCACTAAGAATTTGCCTAGGTAAGTAATAGGTGGGTGCAGATCCTAAACGGCATATTTTTATGTGTCAACATGATAAATTCTGATTCTTGAAACTTCTTAAACATCTAAGTTTTGATTTCAGTTAAAAATTTAAAATAGTTATTTTAATAAATCAGTTTAAAGCATTTTATGGAAAGAGAAACTACTTTCTATACTTTATTCCTTCTAATCCGACATGCGAAAAGTATTTCTTGGAAAAATTATACTTCTAATGGTTATTAAATATATTTTGAACGGTAATTTCTTATGCAATTAACTCAGAGGTTAAGCCTTAGATTCTTAGATGCACTTTTTTCCATGAAAAGTGATAAAGTTCAACATTACTTAATGTTTGCGCAGACTTTAATCGTTAGATATTTTAAAAAATTGATTTCGACCAAATAATAAAAAAAATAAAAAAAAAAGAAAAATGATTTAAAGGTTTAGAATGCAGAATGCATTTTGTTTTGCAACAGATGTATTAAATTTTTAAAATGCATTTCATCATGTTAAGTAAAATTTGCGTGTCGTTAGCACCACGAAGCGCTGAATTTGCAATAGTTTCTGTTTGGTTGTGAATATTACTTTCCAAAATCTAGAGCAAAGTAATAGAATCAAATCAGGTCAGCAACAGATTATTTCAAGTGTAAGAATTTATAGCGTCTATATCATAGCACTATTATCTTCAATTCTTCAATGTTTGACAGTAGTCAAATTTTAAATGTATTGGGTAACTTTTAGTATGATAAATTTTTACATTTTATGCCGCTACACAGTAATTTTGTCGACTTGAATCGACTTACTTTCCAGAATTTGCAAGGTTGATATATTCTTTAAATATATATATATATATATATATATTGTCAAAATTTGGCGATCATTATTTTTGGAATAAAAAAAACTAGCTAAATGAGAAGTAAAGCGGTAAATATCCTTTTTAACAAGATATTTTAAGGTAAGACAAAAAGGCATATAACAAGGAAATGAAAATAGGGATTAAAGCACTGCGGTGAAATAATAATATTTGGTTGATGCGGGTTTCAATTTGCACTCTGAGGGGAAAAATGCACTTTTCATAGATATCTAAAATTTACTGTGGAGATTTTTTGTTTAAATCACTGAATAAGACCAATCCTCAGCTCATGTGTTTATGTTAACAGCAAGCTAACAAACTATGGGCCAGCTAAAAAAACCTACGACAAGAACTCGTCCATATTATTTAACTTATTGTGGAATGACCTCCACAATAAATAAAATTTAAAAAAGTGGAAATAAAAATGAAAAAATGTGCACTTATAGCATTATTTCACACTTTCTGTTTATTATTTGTCCTTTTTTTATCTTTGTTGGTATTTTTTAGTTTTTAATCACCATGTTATTTAATTTATTACTGTTATGAACGCGGTACCATCTTTAATTCTTATAGGGAAAATTGTGTAGGAATAATTGTTAGTTATTTTTTTATCCATACCCGTTACTTAAGAAAATCCTCCTTTCGCAAACTTCTTATATATTTTAACAAGCTTTAAAAATTCCACCGTGCAAATATAAGTACAGCAGTTGCAAAGTTAAAAAATAAACATGTGAAAATGATAAATAGGTACAACAATGGGTGCAGCAAATAGCACAAGTACAAAATTATGCCATAAATAATGACGTCCTAGACTTAAATAAAAATAAGAAAAATAAATATTTAAACTATGCACACATTTTTTTAAAAATGACTGGCTTGTCATCATAGATATATTAAGCATAACCGCAACATCTTTTCTTGTGTAATATAAATTCCTCATAAGTATTCATTGCAACAGTTATCCTAGAAAGAGTTAGACATGTGGTAAATGGTGTTATCTTCAGTAGGAACCGCAGAATGTTCCTGACTATCGTAAAAGTCTACTGAACCATAGTATGATGAGGCATCAGCAAATGATTCTACCGACCAGCTAGATTTATTAATATCAAACGGTTTTTGTGGACGCCTGTTTTTAACAGCAAGTACAGAATCACTAAATCAACAAAAACAAACATTATAGGAAAAGCATCAATACTGCAAGAGCCCCTATAAAAATAACCAAAATCTACAACTAATTAATTAAATTTCTTCTTGGAATTCTTCAAGCAGCTTATAATAATTATCTTCTAATAGTCTTGGTAGAAAATAGTTAAAAAAACCCATAAATATTACATAAATTGGTAAAAACAACAGTAAATCCATCAACTGTATTTTTAAATTATAGAATAACAATAATTTTTCTTTTCCCATATGCTGTTCAAAAACAAACTCATCGTTACATTAACTAACCTTCCATCATACCTTTGAATTTGTTTTACATAAACCATCCTTTAATTAATTAGCCATGATAAATAAATATTCTCAAGCCGATGAATACTGTAAACGGGAATTTGGTCTGCTTCTGCTTAAAAATAGATTTTGGTATTAGAAATTAGCACAAAACTGGTTTTATTACGCATCAAAAAAATTTTAAGTGGAATTGTTTTGAGAAAATATATCTATATGCATGCCACTAATGAGTGAAATAAATTAGTAAATATCTCTTAATAAATCTCTTATTCTTGCCAAAGCGAAAATTGCTGTACATTAATTTTTAATATTTTGGCTAGAGTAATTACAAATGACTTTTCACTCTCAATAGCTACAGTACTGCCATACATGTTATATGAGACGACTGGAAAATTGCACTAGGTTACTTTTTGATTGAACAGAGTTGATTTAACCCCAGGGGTTTGTTGTTAGGAAAGACATCCGGACAGTAAAATCAACTCCAATAATAATCAAATACAGAGTCTCACCCCTAATATTAGGGCTTTGCTGAACTGATTTTTTGCCTTTCACATTGTCACAGTCTTATGATAATCTTTTTATGCAGTGGGGGTATGACGTTATTTTGCTTCTGATATGTTGCTTGCTCTGTGAAGAGAGTTCTGCCATGTTGATAGTGAAATAAGTCTCTGACTGTGATTTTATTTTTTGTGTCATGTTGGGAATTTCTCCGGATTTATAAGTGTGCCTAAAGCCTGTGTATATACGGGACATTCAAAACAGGCACAATGAGGTAACTAAACAACGTAAAACTGCAGACAACAAATATCTCTTATTATTGAAATTTAAAACTACATAAAGCTGCAATAAAGCAATCATATATTTTTCGTGACTTTTGGAAAAATTTTGGTATGGCACCTGTCAACATCACTTGCTTATTTATATCTTATTCAATTTGTTATGATATGTTATATATTCAATCCCGTTTACGTCTTGTCTTGATAATTCAATTTCTGTCACACCCTACTAATATCATTTCTATTTTCAGCTCAGTATTATCCATACGTGTTAAATAATAAGTCCCATGATAATAAAAATAATAGCAATAACAATAATATCTGAACACACTCCTAATATACTTTCAAATACCTGCAATCGTTTTTGTTCTCTTTAATTTCTTTAAGATCAAAGCAATGGCAAAACGCGTCTTTGGAAATGAATATTAGATGATTGCAATATGAAAAGATAAATTAAAGTACTCCTCATTTAAGGTATATATTTTGGATGATGGGACATTGCCTCTTAATTTTATTAAAATTACATAAATCATTAAATTACCTAACCGAATTTTTACATTGTAATATATTTTAGCTAAATAATAAATTTACGTTGTTTTTGTTCTTTTTTCCTTGTTGCCTCAAATAATTAGTTATATGCTAACATGTTTCATAATTCTTCGATTTGACCTTTTACTTTTTGCTTACCCGATATTAAAATTTTGATTGCCAGTTCAGTCAGTGGAGTGGCGAAATATCTTCTATCGATTGGGGTTTCTACGTGCGTGAAAAAATTTTTGCACGCTGTTTCTGTGTGTGAGAAAACAAGGGAATTTTTGAGAAAATCATGTGATTTAATTAAGGGTCATGCCCACTTCTTAAATTCTGCAACTTTACTGTAATACTCCCTGTACTTCTATCATAACTTATTTTCTCATTGCATCCGACGTCTACAAGAAATTATAATCTGCATTCACGTGTGCTAATAAAACTGAAATAATGCTGAAATAATTTTACTTATAACTAAATCAACAAGAACAGATTTGTTTTGGTTACTTTATCAAAATATAAATTTGTCATTCAATTCAGCATTGCAGTTCACATAACTACAACGATATTCAAACATCTGAGTTTTAAATATTTTTCCATTTTTCTTGTAGAGATGAAATACAAACGTAATATTATTTACAATTTGTTTAAGAATAAATGGGAACAGATTTAAAACTCAGCAAAGCATTGATAATAACGATTATTAGTGAGTTTGTGCAGATAACTTTGTGTGCCAAAACAAATAAACCATTTTTCTTGGGAAATTAAGAATTTTTTTTTTTAGCAGACGGGTTTTTTTCCCAGTGTGAATGCATTTTAAAAGAAAAAAAAATCTGAAAAAGAAAATCTACCTAAATTGTCTTCTTTTAAAGGATACGGTCAAACAACATCCCATTGATACAGCCAACATCAGCACAGATAGTATTATCACAAACAATAACAACACTATGAATAAATACGAATGCTCATAAATTTAAAAAGGCCTCTTTTATTTGAAAAATAAAATATATCATTTTACCATTTCTTGGTCAATAAATTTAAAAGTCAATAAATTTGATGCTATCATCAGGATATATTAATCATTTATTTTGAGATCATACACTTTTACTTGGTCATGTATGAATGGAGAATACCAAAGCTAATACCATAGCTCATCATTTCATTTAAATTGTTGTTGCTAGATTACTTAAAATTGTTAATACCTGAAAGCATGCATGAAATATTTTTAATGTGCATTATTTGCAACTTAAAAGATTGGCATTTTTAAATGAATTTATCTTCAAAGTATACAAATATTAAGAATGCATTGATTTTAAACCCCTTCAACACATATATCTTACTGAATTTTAAAACTGAAATGTGATAGTTTTACCTTCTCTTGGATGACTGAAAAGAGGCTCATTTAATTACTAAAGCAGAAAGTAGTTGATTTGATGACTCCGGAAGGAGAATAGAGGTCAAGTAAAAGATAAAAAAGGGTTTGTTTGACGACTCAGATTAAAAGAAGGTTTGATGACTTTCATAGGAAAGGATTGTTGTGATTGTTAGGATTGAAGTAAAGGAGATTGGTCTAATGATAAGAAAGACATCATCCTAAAAATAAAGTTAGGTTTAGATTTATATAATATAATATTAATTTACGTTGTTTTTGATCATCTTTCTTGCACAAAGGAATATCTACAGTTCGACAACTAGTTCCATCTCCAATAAAGCCATTCTTACATCGACAATAATATGTGTTAACGCCAGCTAAACAGTCAGCATTTGTGTCACATTTAGTCGATTTGGCAGAGCAGTGATCATATCCTTAAAAAATAATTATGCAGATTTATAAGCAATTACGGCTAAACATTTAATTTTTTCACAAATCTGAATAAAAAAAGTGACTTAATGCAGTAGACTAAAGTTTTTTTTTCTATAAAATTATAAAATTTAGCTAAAACTGTAAACAACAAAAAATCTCTATCACACTAATCTGTTCATACACATATTTTTCAAATGTCTCAAATAATTTTATTTGAAAAATTTAATAAATACATTTTGTTATAAAAATATCATTTACAAAAAAAAATATTTCGTAATTTTATTAATGCTATATCCCTGGGTGAGATGATATCCAAAATATATGAGAAATAAGTCAAAAGTATTTCTAAAAATCGACTTAGTTCTGTGTTTATTTTCGTAAGTTTCACAATTTATCTCTTTCATATTCTTTAAATATCTTTATAGAATTGCAGTCCCATACCATGTGAATCGAAAAATTCTATTTTTTATTAAATATACAGTAATAATCAATGAATGCCAGGTGATTGGGAAATTGTCATACGGACCATGAGATTAAAAAAAAAAAATAAAATAAATTTCTAAGAAATGATCAACGAAAAATCTCCACAAAAAATTTCTCTCAAATACGAGTCATGAGAAACTTTATTTGAAAATTATTTGTCCACTCATTTTAATTATATATTCTCTAACGTCTTACTAAATTCTTTAATCGTTTTCGTTTTGAGAGGTCTCAGTTAAAAAATTTTGATAAGGCGTAAAGATCAGGATATTTTTATATCCACCCTTTCGTTTATGAAATTTATGAACATATAAATTTTTCAGGACCAGTCAATTTTGTTCAAAACATTGCGGGCAAAATACTTCTTATCCTTAATGTTGCCTGGCTAATCTCTAAAATGACATATAGTAATTGTGTTATCCCTAATTTTTGCATATTTAAACAAAAAATTTGTCCCCAAAATGAACTAGGGCTATCTAAAGAATAACGCAGTTCTTTTAAAACATAATCACATTTCCCCATTTTTATATAATATCATAAATTACACAACGTACATATAACAAATTATAATGAATTGCAATATGTATATACTACATTTTTTTGAAAGAAATGGGTGAAACTTCTAACTTCTTTATTTTCTTTGAGGATTGAAGAATTTTGTCATAATAAACTCTTTTTCATCTGCAGGTAATTTACTGTAATTATTAAATTTTCCAATATTTTTCTGTAACCTACTAGCTAAAAAGTTTTGAATATTGGCCTCTGCTGATGCCTTCACAAATAGGTTCTCTTCAAAAATTTCCTCATCCATTTTTTGTGAGAAGCATTACTAGGACTGAGAATGTTTTTTAAAAAGTTCACCATATTTGTTCCACGACTAGAATCCCCCTAATAAATCATCTCTGAGCCTTTATTTTATGAGATAATATTAACACCTTTTAAATACGATAAAACTTGCTCTGTTTTTCCATGTAAACTGATTGGCAGAATTGCAGTTATATCTCAATATATACTTTTATAATTATCACATGCAAGTTTTAAATAGCGGATACTATCTAATTCGTTCAATTTTGGGTTAAAACAACATACTTGAGCTGCTGAACGATTCCACAGCGGATAAATATTCCAAACAGTGTTTTCTCTATTCACTTGTTCTTTAGCTTTTAGAATGTCATCTCTTCAAGCGTTCAGTTGAGGAAACAAATCTTAGTAACTATCTTGTGAAAAGACAATTTTTCTTTTCACCATTATTTAGCAACTTTTCCAAGGAGAGCACTTAAAACAAAGGTGAGGAGAGGGAGCAAATTTAACAATTTTTTTGTATAATTAGTTTTTTCTTTATCTTTAAAGGTATTTGAATCGCACAAGACTAGTAATTGGTAATGTTCCACTTTCAATATTCAAACAAGACTCACAAATTGTTATTTAGGCAATTTCAGTGACCTGATTAGATTTTTTTAAGTATAACAGATTGTTCAAGACGTGTCCACATTAAATTACTTTTTATACTACGTAAAGAAAAATTGTTCTGCAATAAACACACCTCTGTAAAAATCTGTCTGTTTAATGACGAATGTCTACGCTAAACCCTAAATATAGGGTTATTCAATTTTATTTTATTCAATTTATTAGAAAAATTTATTTTCCACAATTGAATCATAAACAAAATTCGGTAGAGAATAGAGTTCTTAAATTAAATTATATGCAACTTCAATACATATAAGTTTATATTCTATAACTCCAACAAGTTCCCATTAGCTTCAGGTTTCAAACAGAGCATAATACATCTGTGTGGTTTGTTCAAAATGGAATTCTGGAAAGACATTTCTATTGCCTAGGTGTGAAAAATGTGGACCGTCTCATAAGTTTGAAAATATTATCATGAAATTAGAATCAAGATATATTTCTCTGTTTCTTGTGAAAAAGATTTTGTTTAGAAAAATGACGGTCACATTCAAATGTCTGCCTCGGTTAAAAAAATTTTGTACTCAACCATTCCTTAAGCTCTCTCCCATGAGGTCATCAATAACTTCTAGACTTGCTATATTGGCATCGAACATTGCTTCTAAATCTTCAGAAATTCAACTTATATATTATTATATATTATCTATATATATTATTATTTCTATAGAAGGATTCATTTCGAATAGAGTAGTTTGAGGCTGATATTGGGTTATACCCATTCCATTCTATCCAAAGGTTTATCTATATATTGTTTTTGAAACTGTAAAAGATCTTTTGTAATTGAGTTTTTCTAAATATTTTTTAGCATTCTAAAAATATTTTTACGTGCTTTTTCCACAGTGAACAAGATACTTTTATAAAATAAAAAAGATATGAAAAGTTTGGACAAAATTTTTTAAATATTACATAAAATATATCTAATAATCTAAAAAAAAGTGACGCCTTTCTCATAAAGTCTAGAACTTTTTCATTCATCTTCCATGTGTTACAGGCATCTTTTCCATAGTGTTGAAAATGATTTTGACCAGTTGAAGCAAAATTCAAGGATTCTTATTATCAGACTATTACCAGAACTCAGTAATCCCAATCAAATTTTTCTTTTTAGAATACCCTTAATTGTTATATCTTCCCAAACTTTATAATATTTGCATATAATGGTATACCAATACAGAATTTAACAGTCTTGTATTAAAAGTTTTAAATTCTCGTTCTGTCAAAGAAATGTTCTCGTTTAAAATGTTTAATAAATTCTTGCAAACGTGTGTCTTGTATTGATGAATTCACTCAACTGCCGACACTTCAATCTTTCAATTTAATTTTGGTTTATCATTTTGGTTTATTTCTTTTATTAAAAATACTTGGTTGAAAAAAAATTGATTTTCACAAATAAAATCTATGAAACGATTTCTTATTGATACACTTCTCATTCAACATATTAATAAGCACAACACGGATGTTTATCATTTCTTTTAGATATGCTGAATGTGGATCTGTTTTGTCAACAGTGAGATCCAATTCATACCATCACTATCAATTTGATATTGTACGAAATTCATTCCAGAAACTTCTTTGTTCTTGCTGTGGATAAAAGTTTTAATGGGTTGAAAATTGCAAGCTGCATGTGCCTCACTACACTGGGCATAGCATAGACATTGACATTGGATGAGATCAACTTGTATGGAGTCAGTGAACAAATATGCAGCTTTCTATATTTTACATGGTTAAACGAATCAGTGAATAACCAACTCCTTGCACTAACTAGGAATAAGCCAAACCATTCACTCTCATTATAATTAATAAATTTAATTTAAAAATCCATTCATAAATCACTAGAATTACTATACACCCACTTATTGATATATTAATAAACAAATTAATAAAAAAGAAACAAAACAGAAAGCAATGATGAAATTTTTATAGTGTACTTTGGGTCATTTATATCCTGCTAACGAAATACACAAAGCATTTATCACAACATAAGAAAAAACTATTGGGCACATTTTAATGTGCTGGATTATGAGGATAAATGCTTGTTTCTTTCTAAAGAGAATTAAACAATTATCAAGAAAAATGTTATTCTAAAGAGAATTACTAAAAAAGAAATGTTATTTACCATGTAGATCAATTGTATATATCAGAAGGGAAAAAAACCCGATACGTGTTATTAAAAGCTGTTAAGCAAATGTCACAGCATAAAGTCATGATGTTCTTTTGCAAATTTTGTTTACGTGGAAGTATTATACAAGAAGTTCTATATATTGTAATACTGCTCCGAATACAAAATACAACATGTAATTAACAATACCAGAAAACGATGTAGAAGGGAGGAATATTCCCAAATTTACAAAAGCTGAATTCCAGGAAAAAGTACTTTTTGTTCCATATGCAGATTTAGAAAGTTTACTTACCAATTTAGGTGTAGCAATTAATGAGCCATCCAAGTCGTGGAAAAGCAGTATAAAAAAACACGTTGCTTGTAAATCTGCTGTTCACACCATATATAGTAACGTTTATCACAGTGAAAATTTTATTGAATATGTGCAAAGTCAAATCAAAAAATCACAAACACTTTTGAAAAAAAAAAAAAAAAAAAAAACAAAGCTTTTGTACCCACCTTGAAGAAGAAATCCTTCAAGATGAAAATACACGCTATATTTGTAAAAAAGAGCAAGACGATGATGAAAAAAAGTATTGTAATAGTATTGTCATCGTAATATGAAAGGTAGATATTGTGGTGCAGCCCATTATAATCCTCAACTCAAAATAATTCCTAACTCTATCAAAATTACACTAGTCTTTCACAACTTAAAAGGGCACGATTTTCATTTAATTCTATCAGTTGTAAAACTCCATCACAGACAAATAATTTGTATTCCTGGCAACGCAAAAAAATATATCTTGCTTAGCATTGGAAGCAGTTTCAAAAGATTGACGTTTATAGACAGCATCCAATTTCTATTTGATTCCAATATGTTCTGTAATGAAATTTTTCATCATTAACAAAACTCGATTTAGAGCACACAATTTAGAAATTTTTTTACAAAATCTTAACACAAATGAGGTAATTTAACATTAATTACTTAAAATACAATGAATTCATATTTAATATTATTTCATAAATATGTCAATTTTTTTCTAATTGTCAGTTTCGTTAGTTAAGTGATGACATATTTTCTTTCAATTTTTTTGGCGTGAATGGCAGTGTAAATGGGGTCATACTGCAATTTTGAGCTGCTAAAATCCCCATGTTTCTTCCTCTAAGATCGCCTCAGTATTGATCATTATATATGCGTGATTGTCAGCAATAATAAAACCTTTTTAATAGATTCGTGTGCGCCAATTTCAAATCAAATTCGTAGATGATACTTTTAATTTATATGCACAGCAGTGAGTGAAAATCTGATAGCTTAAAGTTATAAATATAACATCCTGTACGATTGTAACAAAAAATTTAAGAAAGTTAACTAATACGGCTAATTCTTCATCATCCATATTTTTCAAATAGACATTATGACATTAACCTTCAGCACTCAAAGATTTAATAACAGGGATATTTTGTAATTGCGATCCAGATCGCGTTGCTGCATTTGTCAAAAAAGTGTTGATCATCACAATGCTTACTTAAAACAACTGTAGCATTGAGGGATATTTAAACACATTACAGCCTGTAATGGATAACGTTTGTTTTGATGATTCTGAACACTTTTCCTTATTAAGGTCTGTGGGTTAATTAGATGACAAGTCCATTTTACCGATTTTAGCACGGTTAGCACACAAAAACTTAGTTTATAATAGTTTTTTTGGCCAGATCTGAATGTTTGGCTTGAAAAAATTAAGTTACTCAGGTGGTTAAGGTCGCTTGAGAAATAAGGCTATGCAAACATCAAGGTCTTGATGAAGGATCAATATTACAGAATTATGATAAACTTACGATATTCAAGGTATTTATTTTTGGATCTTTGATAAGATAAAGGTTAATTAAATAATATATATATATATATATATACATATATAAAGAATATAAATATATATAAAGAATATA
>JAUZNK010051618.1:0-32602 GCA_035046665.1 Euphysa ruthae
GTAAAGAGTATAGTAACAGTAGAATAATTGATCCAACGAACAAATGAGAAGAGTATAGTAACAGGAGGAAAATTGATCCAACGAACAAATGAGAAGAGTATAGTAACGGGAGGAAAATTGATCCAACGAACAAATGAGAAAAGTATAGTAACAGGAGGAAAAAAAGAGAATTGAAATAATTTTGCAACTACTCTAACTTATATTACAGTAATTTTTTTTTTTTAAATCAAGCTTAGTTAATACCTCATTTTTAAATAATCTGATTAGTTATTGACTATTAATTGCAAGATAACAATCAAAATTAAATACATAAAAAAAAATATGATTAAAAAACTTTACAAAAATATTCATAAATTAAATTTCTCCATGAAAAGCAAGCAATATCAAAAAACAAAAATTTTTGTAGACTACATTATACTCATACAATGACATTTTGATATTGACTAGAGGCTACAGTCACTTTGTAAAAACTCATTAATAAACTTTATTTCATTAAATTAAGAAACCCATACAGGAATCACTGAATGTAAAAACATAAAATTCTCACACTACATAAAAAAGATTAAGAAGGTATCAACTACTAAATAAAATCTCATGATTACATGAACGACAAAAACATACAAGATTTACCTTAGGCATTCAACAAGCATTATTCATAACAATAAATCTCAAAATTCATGCTTTATATCGCAAAAAAAAATCCTCTATTAAAATATAATATTGGTCAATAATATTGGTAATAAGTTTCCAAATAACTAACACAGTCCTTAGATAAATATCAACAACAAATTAATTCATTTATAGCCTTACCATGGAACATAGCTAATACCAGTTTGGTTTCAATGACAATGATCATCGTGATGATGATGATAGCACTGGTAATTTTCAATATTATAATGATAACTTAATAAAAGATAATTTTAATAAATTATATTACTAAATAAAGCTACTTAACCTAATTTAATACATCTATGCAAATCATGTATCAAAGTTGTTACCTGTCATTTTAGAATAACTTTCCCTTCCTTCTACAGAACCAGGTGTATGAAACAATGTTTGGTCAAAGTCAAAAACATATAATGACCGCACAATTGATGGCCCTAGATAAACATCAGCAATTTCCTCATTAATTTTTCCAGTGGTCATTTCATCAGCCACCTTTTTCTGCTCAAATTTACAGCCTTTCTTTATATCGGAGAACCTACACTCACTTATAACTTTTACACTATCGGTTTTACTGACAGCTTTCTGTATCCCTACTGTACCACTCAAGATTATCTCACTCCTTGGTTTCATCCAATTCCTGTTTAATAAAAGTGCTTGAGCAGACAATTTTGGAGATGCTTTTTCATTGGTTGATAGTGTCACATGTGGATTGGTGACTTTGCAAATTTTTCTTCCATTCATTTCTTCCACCGCTACCACCTCAACTTCTGTATCCAAAACATAACCTATAACTTTTACTTGATGAACTGAACCTATTTCCAGACTTTCTAGATCTTCCAAAGTTGGCTTATAAATCAGAGTTACATGATCAGCAAAAACCTTTTTATGAATGATGTCAAAATTTTTTAACAATAGTTCTTTAGAAGGTTTATCCAGGTATAAGGCAGCATAAATAACATCCTTTAAATTGATTACATCTTTTTTATTGATTAAATCAATCATATTAATATCATTGTTCCCACTCGCTAAAGAAATAGCATCTGAATCATTTTCCCACCGATTCCACATGGTTTCATGTACATGTGATGCGACTGAATGCACACATCTACTTTGAAACATTTTTCTAGTGCTATCATCAGGACATGGTATCTCAACAACCACTGTTTTATAGCCATATAATTTAGCCAACCTTTGATAAATAGAATACTCCCATTTTTGTGTATGAGAATTGTCAATAATGATGGTATCTAAATTGTCAAATACTCCCTGAAAAAAAGCATCTCTACAGGAAACATGAGCTGATGCAATGACTTCTCCTATGCCTTCATATGAGGAGTTATTTAAACCATCAACATAGTAATCTGCACTACAAATTTTCGATGAGCCAACAAAATTTTCAAGAAGTTTTTTGGCCATGTAAGTCTTTCCACAACCTGGTAGTCCACGTAAAATTATGACAAATTTGTTTAATTTCGAAGGAAACTTGTAATTATTTTCTAACTGAATAATTATTTTTTCAATGAGTTGAGACTTTTCTGAGGTAAGATCTTCTATTAAACAGTCAGCAACATCTTTAGGCAACAAGCTAGAATCATAAAGGTCTTTAACTCGAGCAACAAGTGTCTTTAAAATCAATGGAGATAAACAGCAAAGATCATTTCTAACCATTGATTTTGTAATATAAAACCGATCAATTCCACGTTCCTTTCCAGTCAAACAAATCTTTAACATCTCAATTTTCTGTTCTCCAAAAGTAGCATGTTCATATTCACCATAATACATGTTACTAATTTCGTTTATGTTTAACAACTTACAAAGAGGCCTTGTTAACTTTAAAATTGTTATGTGAGCATTAAAAAAGTCATAATTTCCGATAAGAGATATTTTGGCATCAGCTAGTTTTTTTTTGGAAATCTCAACAAATTTATCAAAAAGAGGACTAGACTGAACATCTGCATATACAACTAATCCTCGGAAATTTTTTACATGCCTCACTTTCAAACAGAAAGAATTAATTGGCAGCATGGAAATTAGTATAGCCTGTAGAGATTTCAAAACCTTGTTAGCTCTTTCAGTATCAGCCTCGTTTTGAAGTCGAAACATGCACAATGTAATATGTAAACAATCCAACGCAATCAAAGCTTCTTTTAACCTCTCATCACATGATGCAATGTAGGCTTGAACCTAAAGAAGAAATAAAAACCACCATAACTCACAACACATATCTTTTGAATTCTATATGGCACAAGTGCGGATCTCTAACAGAAACAGGTAAAATTTTAGAGAAAAACTAAAATTAATTTTGAAAACACTTAACTTGATAAAAATCAAAAATATTTTCTTTGTACATGTTTAGGCAAATCTACATAATGTTAATATGGAATGACTGGCAATCCTAAACTATCAGAAACAACAATTTCTAACAATTTCAATCATGAAATGATTTTTAGGATGTAGCTGTTGTCATAGTTAATTTTCCCTCAAACTTGAATTATTTTGCATTAACTGTGGATATTGAAATGCATTTTTAGAATCATTGTTTATCAAAACTAATATTATGATAAGGAATTCAAATATTTATCCAAATAATAGACCAATTTTTTGGCATTACATTAATTTTTTGCTCTTTTTCTCATATAACTTTATTGCTCCCCTTTATTGCTCTCCTTCTAAATATTTATATATTATCTTTATAAATATTGCTTTAATAAATATTAGATTTGTAATAAAGATATCCCTATATAACAAATCAAATATTTACCATTTCATTAAAAAAAAAGCTTAAGCCACTACTGGCTAAATTTATATTAAATTTATATTAAAGTTACATTAAAACAAAAAATATTTATCTTTAAAGTTGTATTAGCATGTACTGTTCATAAATTTGAACGAGAACACGTTAAATCAAAAAATCACAGAGAAACATTTTCAATATTGCTGTTTCTTTTTTATTTCATTTTAAGAAAATTATTTATAATGTGATTATAAAATAATCATAAGTTTTTCAACCATTCTTTTAAAATTTGTGAATTTATAAAGTAAATAAATTTCTGTTACTTTATATTAATTTCAAAAATGCCATATTTATTTATAAATTTTTTTACAAGTTAGAATTTCATAGTTACTTTGATAAAGTGCTACTTAATATGTGATTAAGGTCGTTGGTGCCACCAAATTAACACATTTGACAAACTAACATACATTTGGTAATCATTCATTCTAAAAAAAATCATTTCAATGCCCATGCTTCATACAAAATATTCCACATTTGAAAGATATTAAGAACAATAAAGTATTAGTATCGTAAAATAACATTCTTGAAAGATAGGAGCATGAATAAGACATTGATACACGGCACTAACACTAACATAAGACATAACTTTTAGCTATAAAAATCTTTCAACACTGCAATTTAACCATCACTTATTTTTTCTAATAAAATGCTATAAAACTGATGTTTAAGAATAGTCCCTACAAAGGACAGCAAAAACTAAGAATTAGGCCAAAAATTAGCACAGTCATGGGGATATTTGATTTACACAAAAGATTATCTTTCATTTGGTATAAATTACAATTCACCAAAATGATTTCAATATGACTTGATGGATTAAAACTTTCCAGAAAATATGGTCACTGAGAAAATTATTGCATGCTGAAATTATTATAAACAAGCTAATAAAATGTTACAAAATTTACAAGAAACTTAAAAACAATAAATGTGATAAATAGGCAATAAATACATTAAGGAAAACAAACTTTGGTGGTCATATGTATCAAAATATTCTTTTGCTGATTTTATTTCTATAATCAGAAAAATTGACTATATTTGACTGAAAAAAATCCAAAACAGTAAAGATATTTTTTTTTTATAATACTGACCAATATTTCAACAATTAACCAGTCTTAGGCTTTTACTAATTTTTCCTGACCTGCAGGGCACTGAACAAAATTTCTTCTAGGTCCCCAGAGAGTTCAATTTAATTTCGAGCTTGACCCTCCAAACTCCTTGAGGTAACTGGAGGGATAGTACCAGTTAAACAAGAACATGAATTATCTACCTCTTTTATTTTCATTTTAATTCCTGCATCACTGACAGGTAAACATAAAAATGAATTTGGTCTTTTCGTATTGCTCTTCAGGTGCGAATTACCAATTTGCTCATCGTCTTCATCTAGTAAGATCACATCTGCTTCATTATTCATAACTTTCGAATTCTATTCTGCGATTATTTCGGTGATGTTTTCTTTATTGCCTAAAAATATTTTTAAACAGCACTAAGTGACTAACTGATTCCTGGAACTTTCTTCAATCAGCCAAGCAATAACTTGATTTGTTGGTTATTAAATACATTTTAATAGAAATAAAATACTAATAAAAACTAAAAGAAATGACGAAGGCAGGGCTCAATTCCAAAGAAAAATTTTTTTAACTCATTTCTTTGATACCCTAATGGTGTTACAGCATAAAAAAAATTAAAAAATAGGTTCAATCTTGAAAAATTGAAAAAATATATATATGACGAAAACAATCGCTGTAGGCAATTGCTAGTGATGTATTATGGCACTTTAACTATAAATAAACTGCTAGGGGATAATTGTTAGGCTTGGGTGTCAGTTCTCCTAGTGTTTGCCACAAAATAATTTGAGGGCTATATTAATGTAAATAGATTGGTATAAGTTAAAATCAGTAGGATCTTGGTTATTATGGCTGTTATATTACTTTTGGAAGCAAAGTTAAATAAATCAAATACATCTATTGATTTAGGAAAAGTTTTCCCTCGTTGTCATTGTCATAGTTTTTGCTTTAATTGAAAACAAACAAAAAGTAAAGAATCCGTTTTTGGAGCCTGGAGCAAGTCAAAATAGTGGTAATCATATAAATAATTCAAGAGAGGGAAATTCTTTTATCTAATATCTTTTCAAGAGGTCCCAATTGCTTAAATAAATATGAAACATATAAATGAAATTGTAATCCATCTTTTTCTTCAAATAGCTTAATATTAGAGCAAAACTCAAAAGAAAGTAAGTTTGGCAAATCAATATATAAAGGTTTGCGAGAGCATAACAAACTTGTTGGCAAGCCAATGTTAAAAATGCTATATGATAATTGACTATAAAAGAAGACTGCAACAAACAACAAGTTTTCATACGCTACCAGCGATTAATATACAAAAAAGCTATAGCTACATAGAAATAAAATTTTATTCGACAGTATTGAAATAACTTTTAATTTGGTTTTGATCTATTGGAAGATAGTTTATAAAAAATATATATATATTTTATGCTATATCGCATAAATAGTCAAATAAAAATGTTGTTTTTAATTAAAAATATATTTCAATTAAAAACTAATTTAAACTTAGCTTTTACAGTTTATGAAACACCCATTGTATTTTAAAGACACGAAATTAACTATCACAATGGTTTGATGTTTACATTCGAATGGAATGTTAATGATTATTTCGTTAAATATTTAAATAAATTTCTCTGTGGACAATATTAAAATTAATTTTGATCTAGTTTTAATTTGGTAACTAACAATTAAGATATCATATCTTATTGTTTTGATTGAATTATTCTCTACTGTTCAAATGTTATTAATAAAAAAATGGGAAGGCGAGAGAGTATGTATGGAAATATATGCAAAAATTTTGGCTCAAAATTCAGCAGAGTCAACAAAATAAAACTTTCCTTACTAGAAAACTTTTCGTGTTGTTGCCAAATGAGCTCCAGCTACGAAGCTCGCTACACTCATTTTAAAAAAAAAAGCGCTCTTGAGAGTCTATGTTTCAGCAAAAAATTTGTCAGGTACAAAGTAACACACAGAGATTACTTTGTAACTTCCTTTTCAAACTAATGGTTCTGGATAACATATGGCATACAACAACGAAATATTAGCTTAAAAATTTTAATCAAGCAGAGTTCAAAATATGCCTTCTATAATGTTAAAAAATCAAAAAATTGGAAATTTTCAAAACCTTAATTCCTATAAACTAGGAAAAGGTGGAAATATGACATAAATGAATGCCTACATTGATCTTCTAAATCATACATAAAATTTGAGAGTTTCAATATAATAAAACACCTAAATTCTACATTAAATTTGCTAAATTTTAAAGTTACAATAAATGGTGCCAATACCATAAGCAATGATATTTCAAAAAAATTTAAGAGCAACTGATTTTATTAACCAATTTGAGAGAAAATATTAGAAGAACCTTATGAGCAGACCTTTAGAATAAATGGGATACAAAGAAAAAATGAATCTGCAGAACCCTTATTGAACGTCTGATGATTCTTTACCTGAAAAAAATTTATTTTAGACCTGGTTTCATAGCAGAAATTTTGTTTTATTTGGAAACAGTATTGTTCTACCATTTATTTTCAAAAAGACTGATGTAGCTTATTTGTCTATTTTTCAAGGAATTCTAATAACAGATGAAGATTAATGAAAGACTTTTTTTCTGAAAGATAAAAACCAAACCAAACATTTTTATCAAAATTTTTATGTTGAAATGATGTTATTACCTTGAAGTATCCGAGCATGTAATTTCGTCAGTTTAAATTTTAAAAATCAAAGTCATAACCTTTAGAAAATCTATTAAAATCATTTCTAAGGGGTTTAAAAGCTTATAAAAGTTTCAGACAGCTAGTTCAAGTAACTTTACTCATAAATTTTCCACTTTGAGAAGCAAAAAGTGATATATTGATACTAAAATCAGTTTAGATATGCCATTGTGGTAGCATAATAAACTCTAAATCACTTATGAAGACTTAAAAGATTGATTGCAGTAAGTTACTATTCATTTATAACAAAAAATCTTTTAATTTAAATATTTCGCATAAGAGGCTGTGAAGTAATTAGAAAATTTACATAAATTACTCCAGTCACACAGACTAGCGTAGCAATAGTTCATTTCTGTCTACCTACAATTTGCACACTGGTCAATTGACCAATTTTTGATGGCTTTTTTTGGATATGAATGTTATAAAAACATCATTTTCTAGGAAATAACCATAATTGAGAACCAATAGAGAATTCCAGTCAAAATCTTAAACATTCATTGCTGGTTATTTCAAGCTATAAGAGACCTGTACATCAATTATTGAAATAACACAAATATAAATTTGAACAACAAAATTACCTGTAGAATTAAAAACCTTATCCATTCTTGTCGATTTTTCCCAAACTTTAACTGTGCGATACTTGAAATACTGAATTCTATGTTTTGGAATTGCTAATGCCACATAATCATCTACTAAAATAATACAATTTAATACAATATAACTTTTTAAAAATTGGAAAAAGAAAGGCTCAGATTTCTCAAAATTTATTGAATGGTAATTCGCATTTTATGAACAACCAAAAGTGTTTTCATTTGCAACGAAAAAGAGAAAAAAAATACCAGATCAGTTCTAGGCTTCCACATTTTATTGCTATAAATAAACAATATCAAACTTATGGTGTGCAATAATAAAGGGAAGTAAAAGGGAAACACACAAGCAAGAAAGTCAGCTTAACAAATGAACCAGCTAAGCAAAGACTTTCTGGCACTTCCTATTTCAAATCCAACATGGAAAAAGCAATATTACAAATATTGCAGTGTTGAAAATTTAATTTTCAATACGATGTAGTGGAAACTAAGATGCTTGGCTTTTTACCAACACCGGTTCAGTGGTAACTGCTACTAATTTCTCATCACTGTGTACACTAATTGACTTACTTAACAGACTTGTGGTTATTTTGTCATAAAGCATACTTTAAACTTTTCTAAACAATAAAATCAAGAAAATGGAGGTAGAATTCTGAAGGCTATGTAGCAATATTTATAAATTTCTACAACATATTAATTAATTTATTGATCATTGATCTTTTCGTATTAGTACTTATAGATTTTTTTAAAAATAAATTTTATAAAAAATTAAGTTAATAAACATATTATTTTCTCAAAGAGTGAACCTCAATAAACTTGATAGTCTTTTTAAAACAACAAAGAGATGGAACAATTCTAAATCAAATAAAGTGGAAAATATTAACATATTACATAAAATTTTTAAAATATTCACTAACTGTGTGTTCTACAATTGAACACAGACTTTTTTTTTTTTAATCATATGTGTATCCCTGATTTTTCCTAGTGCTTTTAGCCAAAACTTAATAAGCATGTTTCTAGGTATTTTAGTACTACAAACTATGTAGGCTCATGTGTATCCCATATATAAATATTTTACTTTTTAGGTTTCAAGCAATATTTTCTCTTGTTTACATTATTAAGGAACCCACTAAAATTACAGAGTTGAAAAAAACTCCGAGGTAATATTGTCACTTATGGCGACTAAAGTAGCTGTAACCATTTGGCATGGCACTACTTTCATCAAAGTTTGAAAAAATTTGGGAATATTATGTTATAAAGGCATGAGGTTTGTATGTATCACCATTTACACAATTTACACAATTTACTTTATTCTAACACAAGATTGGATTATTTAAGATCTTTGATAAAAGAAAAAAACTTAATTTTTACAGCAACACCTCTCTATTTTTGAGGAAAATAGTAATATTTATGGTTTATCTGTTAAGCTCAATTTTGAAAATTTCAATGAAATTTACACAAATTTATGAAAATTAGTGAAAGAATGCACGGAAGTGAATTTATAAAAAATGAATCCTTAATTTATTCAATAAAAAAAAAAGAAATGCTATGATATTTACCTGAAGATATATCTTCCCATGAGAATGCTGTGAATGATTTTTCTTGGATACCTATAAATCTATCAAGATACCCAACAATAAAATTTTCAGTTGGAAGAGATTCATCCCATAAAATGCGATTTATCACGTCTACAGCTGTTTTCATTGAAACTTTCTTACTTCCAGTAACAGGTTTTATCGAAGCTTTTGGAATATTCAAATCAGCTTCTTGATCTTTAATTCTGGCATCATGTATGCTCTTATATGAGCTTTGCGATTCACCATGTAAATTAAAACACTTGGCACCAAATTTACAACCTCCTTTTAGAAAAAATGAACACTTTTTCGAAGATTTTTTTATTGGCTCTTCAGTTGAAGATATTTTTATAGATTCGTTAAACAATGTTATAATATCAAACAACATTGGATTACCAATATTTGCTGTTGCCAAGGAAATAAGACTATTCATAAGACCCTGATCAGCTGGAGAGTTAACTTTTATTTGTGGGATGGTAGACGGGTAACTTTCTATAACAAATACAATAACTTTTTATAGGCACCAAAAAGTTAAATTACAGTGAGGAATTTACAAAATTTCAAAAAACATAATTCATAAACAAGCCAGGTGAAGTAAAAAGATACTTTACTCATTATATAGAACTTTTAGGCCAAATTTTTAGTCCAGGTTATGTAAATGTTCAAAAATTATAAATGAAGTTAACAAAAATTTTTGGGAAAATTTGAGAAATCTATGAGTATTTTTGTTTAAGCCAATTAAATTTTTGACACTTGCGTTGGAAGAATTGGGAAATTTTTGTTAAAAACAATAATTGAAAAGATGAAGACCTTGTCTATAAAGCCAAGCTAACACCCTGGATATAGTTCTACCAGTAGATTTGTAAAAAAATGCAATTGATAAATTACACTATTTCTTTACACGAGTGCATATCCTTATAATGTACTATAAGCCGAAACAAATATGCTAAAAACTTACTCTCTAGAAATAACTCCAGCACTTTTTCATTCTCTTTCATGTATGTAAGCCATAACAACTCTGAATCGAATTTAATGTCCTCTTGAAATATAGCTTTTAAGACGTCAATTTCATCATCAATACTCATACATAATTCTTCAGCCATATTTTCTCTAACTCTTAAATGAATTATTAAAATGGTAAATAATAACCTAGGCATAATTTTAGGTAATACTTTTTGCGTATTGTCAGTTTTGCAAGCATTAGGTGCATAAGTGACATAGTTTACTTTAAAAGAAGATTAAAACCAAATCAAGAGTTTAAATCCATAATTTGTTTTAAAAAAAGACAAAAATAGTAAAAGAGTTGAAGTTAAAGCAGCTCATTTTGAAGACCAGACATTAAATGTCAGAGAATAAATACAGTTATTACCGTTGTTAGCCAGCTGCCATTCGTTTCAAATTGTATGCTAAAAGTTGTGTATAAAGTGTTATGATTTACAGGAGCGAAACTACACCAGTAAGGGAAAATTGTTTAAATAAATTAGAAAAACAATATTAGATTGATAAAACAGATGTGTATGGTCAGTTTGAGCAACCAAACTCTTGCAGTGTTTTGAGAGATATGACGTAACTGTGTAATTTAATGAAGCTTATATAGCGTAGAAGGCTGCATTACATTATATAACTAGAAAGAATAGGCGTGACTAACTGGACTAGTAAAAAATAGGAATAAAAAAAAAAGATCTGGAATGATACTAAAAATGACCCAAATTAAGGAAAAAAATTTAAGTAGCAAACCGGCCGTCACCAAAGAAAGAAACATCATGTAAGCTTCGAAAAAGAATGTTAAACTGCAAATAATAATGATGATAATGATGATGATATTTTCTGTGGCATAATAGAAAAATGCACCATTTTCACAGAGCTGTATCATAATTTTAACCATATTATAACAGATAATAAATAATAGAATTCTTGTCATTGTTACAGCTGTGATGTAATGGTATCTATGGGAATCAATCCTTCTCTGTGGCAGTGATCTACAGTGAAAACAAACATATGCTCATTGGAAGATCTAAACTCCCTCTGCTATTTTAATATTTTACAACACAATCCAATTAACCCTCTTCTGTCTGATCCCATTCTCTTAAAATGATTGAATTTATGCAATCTATGAAAATCAAAAATATTGAAAATTGCAAAGTTTTCAAAAATGAATATTTTAGAGAACATCACCTAAAATGACATGAGGACTTTGCCAATTAGAAAGGTAAAATTTCTTAGAGTATAATTTTCCCACAGATAGATAAAAAAAATCATAAAAATAGATTATAGGACACATTCACAAAAATGAAGTCAAAAATCTCGAAAAGTGAACACAGATATTTTTTGTATACTTAAAGTGATTAGTGTAATTAATGACTTATATATGAACGTAATTTATATGACCTTGTACATGGTATTGGTTTATACTTATGTTATATAGCTTTAACGTTTTTACATAATAGTTGAGGTAATTAGCAATATAAAAATGAGCATTATCTAAAAAAAATAATCTATATGAGTATATAATTACATAAAAAAAATTTACTCAGTGGTATATCGAATAAAAAAAAGTTTCAATACATATATACAGAAATTTTAAAATGGGATTGAGATGATTGTGATTATTTTGGCTCGATCATTATTTTGGTCCAAAGATGTCAGTTTCCATATAATAGCTTAAAAGTTAGCTAATTAACAAAAGTAAAAAATGACATCATCCAATTCATATTTAAAATAATTATAAAAACCAGTTATGCAATTTATTAGAACTAAAGACTATTTTAACTTTCAATAGAAATCAAAATAATGTTATAAATAGTTTTAACTCCAGTGAGTAAAATTTCTAAACTATATTAAGAAAATTTTTGCTCTAAAACCGATTTTAAAACATAAAAATTTTGAATTCCAAGTAATAATAACATCATTATCATTACATTAGGAAAAGTTTGGCTTTTTAAACTATTCTAAACCTTTGCAATTCTAGTTTAATTTAGAAACTTAATTTAAGTCACTGGGTTCATTGCTGCTAATCATGAATTTAGTTTTTGCTAAATTTATTACTAGCTCTTTCTCTTCTAGTCCATTCTTCCACTTCTTAAACTAACTCTTCCAAAGACTAAGAGACATAAAAAACACCGAGTTGGCATCCGACAGGGTAAGTCTTGCCTCAATAGGAGCAAGACCCCTTCAACTTTAGATGGCAATCTTCCTAGAGAGTGTGTCTCGATAAAAATACTTCCAGGTCTTGTACCCTTTCTTTTTCTATTGGTGTAAATCTAGTGCTGCCTACATTGCAATGTCTGATCTAGGGGTATGAATACCGGTTTTCCTACTGTTTTTGTTTGTCTGATGAGTATAGGATTCTCATTTGGATTCAATGCTTGTTAGTTGAGTGTACCAAGATAATAGTTTTCTGATTGCAAGATTGCTGATTGGTAGAAAGGAGTCAAAACTCTACGCTAGCAACTTAGAGAGGCTGCTCCATCAACGGTTGTCAAATGGTGTTCCAGTTGTATTGTCAAGTTGTGCTAGGAAAGTGACCCTACATCTGTATTGGATAACTAGTAAAATTAAGTGAATTTCTGTAAAAGTTATTCAAATATGGGCTGTAAGATTTCTTTTAAACCAAATGTTGTATTTAAACCAACATTTGTGGCCTTCACAATAATTTTTCTCATGTGGAACCTGGTTACCTTCCAATTAATGGAAAGAATTTGTCTTTTTGTATGCATGGCCTTGGCATCTTTGTCCCTGAAAATCTTCCTGTAGCTCGCAAAATCTCTTGAAAACCCCAATGAACCTTAACGAACCTTTGTTTATTTCTATTTCTTCTATAGTCAAACAGTTATCTCTTCTGCTGTTTTAATGAGAAGACTCTCATAATTCACCCATCTGCTAATATCTTTGTTTTGGGGGACTTTATCACTTACCACATTGACTGGCTACCTTCCTCTAGAACTACTAGCCTTTCTGGTATCAACACCTACAGCTTTGTATTATCTCAGAAATTAGTTCAAATAGTAGAGGAACCTTATTTACTTGATCTATTCCATTCAATGAATCCTGAGATCTGTAAGACATCTGTCTCTAGTCTACTAGGAAACTCATACAAATGATTAACCTTAACATTTACCTCAACATCACCTCATCTCATGAGCCACTTAACCATAGGAATTTAAATTGCTTTCCTATCGCCATGTAGACTGGGACAGCAGTAGTGATCAACTCCATGTTATTCCAGTCAAACACATCTTCTATTTTGATAGAGGAATATGGTAAGGAGACTGCTACTTGGCTTCGTAATGACATCAACGTCTTCATCCTCTCTTGAAAGTATCAAATGAAACCAAACTCAAGGACATGGTATTCTCCAGCAATTATGGCTGCAATTGCTCATGACAATTACTATTTTCTTCTTCTTCAGTACACAAGTTGTATTGGGAACAGAAGTTTTATTACCAGAGCCCATAATGACTGTCAAAAAGTCATTCCGAAGGCTAAACAATCTTACCACAACCAGGTCCATGAACATCTGTTCACTCGATCTATCTGATGTCAAGACCTCAGGCGTAACTATAAGAGCTTTTCAAATAAGGGTGTGGAAATTTTTTTTAAGACTCATTAAAAAATTATCCAATTTAGGTCTCAATGATTTTTGGCAGGAGATCAACGAAAATCAAACTTATTAAAAGATGACAACCTAATAACACAGCTCGAACAGGAGGTTTAGCACATTTAAAGCATATGAGCTACTGATGAGCCACATGCCAATAGTTCAATTGATGCTATTAATGAAATTTTCAAAATAATTTTTGACAAATTTCCTAGTGTAAACTGTAATTTAGTCTTAATAGGAAACAGTTTATCATTTAGTTAAAATAATCATTTTTAGAGTCATTTTTCTCTCTCAGTATTATGGGCAAGAGGGTTGGTATTTTTGTGGGTGGGGGTTAGAGATACAGTATATCAATAAACAGGTCTTTTCTAAATTATTTAAGAATGTTACTCTATGTTTTATTCTTTTAACGGTGTCACTCCTTTGTTCATCTTTACACTATTGAGTGCCTCTGCCTAAAACAATTTACTTTACTTTTATTTACTTTACTTTACATTACTTTCACTCTACTTTACTTTACTTTACTATACTTTACTTTACTTTACTTCACTTTACTTTACTTACTTACATACTTATGCCAATGAAAACCATTTACAAACAGATTTACAATTTCACGATTTATGTATAAAAAATTAAAAATACATTTATGATGTTTGTCCCCACTTAGCTTCCAGGAAGAAAAATAAAAGCAGCATTAGTTTAAAGGTGCTTTTAAAATTACGTATTATTTGTGGTAAATGTATAGTAGAAAACTAAAAAGGTTTAAAAAAGGGTAAAAAAAAATATTTTAAACATAATTTAAATTTCAAAAACTCCATGGATTTTTCAGCTGAAAAACATAACGTTCAAGCAATAACAAGGGCGCATTTTCAAAAAATTCAGGTGTAGTTTTAGAGATTGATTCTTTCTGTTGCTATCTTTTCTCTTCTACACTAGAACAGTGATTTTGATATACAACAATGAAAAAATTTCCAGTGGGTGAACCGACTAAAGCTTGGTTGCTCCAAAAGCAGATTCAGAAGTTTGCCTAAGAAACACGATTCAGTTTGGAAATACTTCAATATGTTCAAATGTAAAATATAACTGCACTTCTCAAATATGTTAAAAATATCGTATTAAATATTAATTTTATGCTCAACATAAAATAAATTATGATTATAAACCTGTTGAAAACTAACTAATAAAGGCTACTCAGTCATTGGAAAGAATGGATTTCCCAAGCCTTTGTTCCATAATTGGTTGATATATAAATAGTGAGGAAATATCATAGATTACCACTTGCTTTACTGCTGTACTTGTGAAAAAAACTTGAATTAGTGAAAATCAGCAAACATTTCCCGTAATTTTCCCTCCTTCCTTATTCCATCTATTCAGAACATATATCTTCTTTTATATAAATCAGACAAACAAAAACATTTTTATACAGTAGGAACATAACTACTAGATGTAATCCACCATAAAATCCTACAGGTCAATGGTCAATGTGAGATATAGAATATAATGTGAAAATCAATAAAATTGGCATGTAAATGATTTGTATCCTGATACACCATTTGGTGAAAAATCTGAATTCCAATGGTGAAGTTATGGGTTCAAATGCGAGTATTGCTTGCAAATCATATGAGCAATATCTCTGCTGTGTGGTAAATTTGAAGTTTTAACTCTTCTTTAGCTTCCTGCCTTGTAATGGCTCCTCACCTTGCCAGAATCGCATATTTAAGAAAAAAAAAATTGAAATCAAGAATTGGAAAATAATGCTCCCAGATGGATTAGACTTGATTTAATTGCTACTGAATATTACTCCTCACAAGTTGCATGAACTGTTCTGTAGCCATTTTTTGGAGAAAAATATTTTTTTAAATTTTCAAATTAATAACGCAGAGATTTACAATTTATTACCAATTGGATAATGCACACATTTTTGCATTTTAACCAAGGCTTTTAAGGCATGGGTCTGTCCTGTTATGTGTTTTGCCAGCAGAAATATCTTTATGATAAAGTAGTTCTGTGGTATGTGGTTTTATACCAAAAATAAACAAAAAATCTTTGATAGAAAATCAAAATTAGTCTAGGACTTCAATTGAATTTATTATAAAAGAATTAATTGCTTTTATAAAAGAAGATGAACAATAAAATATTTACATAATGATGGTATGATCTTGTCTTGCTTGGCTGTTGTTTGCTGTGCTATCTTAAACTAGCTACGCTCTATCATAGAATTATATAAATGCATTTAACCTAAATTTCTACTTATGAAGAAAATAATACCTCATCAAAATAACCAGTTTTGATGCAATCCAAATAAAGTCAAATCATTAAACATAACGGCCTCCACATTAAGAAAATGGTGGTGCAATAAAAAAAAACAGAGAATCGAAAGAATCACGTTCTATGCGCATGACTTTGGAATGTATGGAATTTGTTGAGAAATATGTCATCGGCGGAGAGTGAAAAATAGTTTCAATTTCTTCATTTGAAAAATACGAAGGAACAGAGGCGCAATCATAGCACTCCGCAACAATTTTTTTATCATAATTGACTTACATATTTTGTTGATTGTCTTGTTAATAAGTTTTGTTATTACCTTTAAAAATGGCTCCTTTATCGACTTCTATACTAACTAGGTAAGTAAGTATTTATTCTGCCACAAACAAATATACATTAGCTTTGAAAATTACAAGACAACAGAAAAAAAAAAACACCTGGAATACTTTCTTAAGATAAGTATTCTCGAGGTGGTAGTAACATTCTTGAAATGACTACATTTATGATCTTTTAAACAAAACATAAACTTTGCACAAGGCTTTTTAAAGCGAGTAAAATCCTGCGTGTTTTCAACCTTGGCCTTGATCTGACCTTTTACTTTTGCACCTACTATACCGCTCCATGGAGCCTAACTCCTCAATATCCCATTTTAAATATCGAGGCTAATTACCAATCACCACATCCAAATCTTCTAGATATTATGGCATTCAACTCTTTTGATAATCCGTCATTAGGTAATGAGGTAAGTCAAGATCCATAAGTATTAGTGTCTATTTCTCAGTTTAAAAACTTCTAGGTTATGCATATCATCAACTTTTAAAAATGCCTGCATAAGAACTATAACCAATATCTTCGGGTAAGCCATACCTTACCTTTGATAACAAAACTTTCTGTTCATAATACTATCTAGCTTAATGAGTCAACACTATTTCATTGAGGATGGAGATCATCTTATTAGATCATCTTATTAAATATTAGATCATGCAGAACTATAGGACTGAAAATTTTCTAGCTTGATAATAATTTTTGCAAAGCTGTAATGTACCTCTCTCTTGTACGCCATACGCCATATGCTTTCAAGAATTCCCATTAAACTCATTTACTAAGAGTGTTTTATATATGGACGAAAAACTTCCCGGTAAACTGGTCCCTCCTCATACGAGGTTTACCTTATAAAATCAAATTGTGTTAAAGAAAAACTTCCCGGAAAAACGAGATCTCACTACATTGACTGCAACCAAGAGTTTGCCACGACGTTTTTTCCCCATATAAAAACATTTTTGAAATTTTTGAAAACGTCCCGAAAAACCGGGGCGCTTTTTGCTATTATGCACATGTGTGCTAACCAAAATGTTGTTAACTTTAATTCAAGATGACGGATGTTGCAAAGGTTGTTTCAGTAATAAAAACAAAGAAAATTTTCTGATGTATCTCGAAGTTAATAGAAAAACTAATGAAATAGATTTGCTCTTATAAGAGTAAAATGACATACCAAGGTTTAGATTTTGATGCAGATAAACCAAAAATGTTCACGGAGCTTTGAATTCTCATGGCTGAAATTAAGACAGAAAATATAACTTTGTTTGGTTTAGTTTATGCTGCTGATTTCAATCCTTCGTCTGAAGAATTTTCGTTAGTTTCTAAAGAAATTTTTGCCATTTAAAAAATAAAGATAAAGCGTGTGATAAACATAATACACAGAAAGAGGTTAAAATAAAAACTGAAGATTCAAACATATTTATATTCTGATATCAGCCATATATTCATTTTAAGTATAGTTATTTATGAAATCTTGATTGTGAGCACAGTTTGTAGAGCGTTAATGCTTGTTTGGTTCGTTTATTTACAAAATATAAAATTATATTACTTTAGATTAAAAACAAAAAAAAAAAATGAAACTTTATTTCAATGTTTTTTTTTTTTTTTTTTTTTTGGGGTAACGTTTCTTTATAGACATAAAAGTTTGTTACATATTGCAAATCCAATTATCTTATCGAAAAGATTCTTTTTATTCGACAAACATCTTCAAAATTCATTGGTGTGGCACTAGGATCTGTCTTAGGAACTTATTAAAATAAGTTAAAATAATAACTTAAAAGTTTATATAAAAAAATCTCTCTTGTAATATTGATGCTATGTGTAAGGCTTTATAGTTTTTAGTACAAATTTTTAATTATTTAACATCTATTTTATCATTATGTAATAAAAAATTCTAGATAAACAAAAAAAAAATCAATTCAAAGGGTAAATTAAAGAAAAAATCCTGCCCAAAAAAATATTTAACGCTAGCGGTAAGAAAGGCAGTTCTACCTGCCATCTTATCGAGTCAGTTCATTAAAAAAGTCAGCTAATCAAACATACAACTTATCAAGCAAAATAAGCAAGACAGCTCAGAAAAAGAAAGCTTCCTAAACAAACAAAAATATTCGGTTAAATAGGTTTTAAGCTGCTGTTAAACTTATTCCCCACTAGGTGATGAAATAAATACAAGTGTGTATATCTTATAGAGCATAGTTGGCAATTAAGTGCGAAAATAAATAAAGAAAGTAATAATTTTTATTTACCATAAAGAAATATGCTAAATATACAATTAACAAATATAATATCGTATATATTAAATAATTAATTAACACTTTGGCTGAGGCCACTCGTCTAGTAAAACTTAGAAAAAAGGAGTGGGACCACGGTTCATTCAACAAACAAATTATTAAGAAGATTAAAGAACAAAAAAAAAAAAGATAAAGAAATAAATCGAAATAAAGTAATAATAAGAAAAAATTATATATATAATAATAATAATTGGAAAGAACAAATGAAAATTGTCTAGAAACTACAATTTCAAGACGAGACCAGACCATGGCCAGAGGTATGGTTCTAGGTAGAGTTGGGTTTGAGTTTTACAGGAGACGCAACCACTGAAGAATATTACAAAATAATATAAGTTAAAAAAACACCAGGTTATCTATGGGAAAGATTTTGTTAGAGAAATTCCAAACAAGATTATGTGTATCTGGTTTCTACTAAGGAGAGGAATATTATTGATATAATCATGCCTATCATCCCCAATTAAAAACTATGGGAAACTGGAATGGAATGGAATGAACTGGGATTGGGAAAGGGAAAGGAGAAGGCTTCGGCATTCCCCGGAATCTATTGACATTACTCGGAATCCTCCTTTGAATTCCCCAGAATACAACGAAATTCCCTGGAATCCTGCTTCGAATTCACTGGATTCTACATTTTCAGAAATCTATTGGCACTCCCCAGAATCCTAATTCGAATTACCTGGAATCCATCGAAATTTTCCGAAATCCTTTTTTGAATTCTACGGAAACAAATTCAAATTTCAAACTGAAATAATTTACATATCTAGTTACCAAACACTGAAATTTTGCAGGATTAACAAACATGCAGTTGCTTTTAAGCAACTATATGACTACATTTGCCTCATCGGGATAGGAGGGTTGTGAATACCGGCATTACAATCATAACGTCATGAAAAGTATATTCCTATACATGATTCGGGAAAAACTGTGAAATGGTTGGTGTGAAATAGCGATTTTAAATAAATCAAAGTATAAAATTCAAAACATGCATATTTTGCAGTTGCAGTATATTAATTGTATTTATAATATTAATATACTTCAGATTTAAATTTAGCTCAAGTTTGACGTGTTTTAATAGCATTAGGGAGTTTTAATAGGGAGTTTTATTCCAAGCCAGTGAGTCATGTATCTTCAATGAATTTTAATTGATAAATTTGAAACTACAAGAATGAATTATGGTGGATTTAAGGAAATAGTTGAAAGAATTTAATAAACTAAAAATATCAGTTATGAGTAGCTCAATGTACCTATGATGAATAAGCCTACAATTTTATAGTGTTCAAACCATCAACAAATTGCATAAACGAATCATTCATTATGATAAGTAGCGCACATGTGGAGTATTATGAGAAATGGTCTTTTCAGTCATTGATTTTATCACTTTCCATGTGGCGTCATTAGTGAGTTTCTTATTTATATGTTGCTGCCGCAAGAAATTCTTTTTTTAAAATATTAATGAAAATGTCGTTTAAATTAAGTTTCGATTTCAAATTTACAATCTGAATTTTAGATGTATTAAAAAAGTTACAGGATTTTTTTATTTTTTTTTTTTTTTTATTTACTGGATAAATTCTGTCAAGATTTCATTGATATGATTCTTAAAATAAGTAAATTCATACAGTGGTTCCCAACGTGTGGACCGCTTGAAAAACTTTCTGGATCACTTAATTAAATGTGGAACTAGCCCTCCCTTGCTCTCATCCCCTGAAACTGTTTCGGCAATGTCTAGCGAAAGTTTCCTTAACATGTATTCTTCTGTTGAGTCATAATATAGTAAGAAATGGTTCTAAGCAAGGAATATGCGTTTTTTTAATACTGAGTTTATAATCTTGCAATTCTTCTTTAAAGATGCTATTTTAGTAAATTTAAACTCATTTTGATTATTAATAATGCTCAAGTCATCAACGAACCCTCTTGGTAGCATAATAAACATTTAATTCAGCAGACACAATTGTCCCCAAAATAGCGAAGAAATGAACTAATCCTAAATGGAGTTATTAATATAGAAATTTCTTTTTTAAAAACCAACCCATATCCAAATGTAAAGAAGAAATCAAACACGGGATTGCCTCTTTAAGGCAATCTTTTGAAAAACATTGATTACCTTTCCCTTTACTATTCCAGTAGATTTAACAGGAAATTTTTGCAAAAACCTTTCATTTTCTTCGTTCAAGAAAAATAGCAATTCTATTATCATTATTTTTTTACCGTTAATTTATTTTATTTTAGATATTTTTTTATTGATTTATGAAGTAATATCAATTCCACAGAGCTCCTATAAAATACAAATTCAATGTCCCAATTCCATTTAATTCAGCGTTTACATTTGATTTGAATGACATAAGACAGAAAAAAAATATAACATCTTCAGGCTATTTTTGTCCTTTGACCTTTGTCTCAAACATACCTAAAATTGCATTATGAGAGATCTTAAATTGTCACTTTACACGTGTGAATTCAAAAATATTATAATATAATAATATAATATAATTTTAAAAAATCACATAAAAAAATCTTAAAATTTTTTAAACGGAAGAATTAAAGGAAACCAAGGTATGTTGACCGAAGGCAACTGAAACATCTACTGTGAATTGCTTTACGGAATGCATTATAAGTAAAGAAAATAAAACAACCACGTAAATTCTGTTTTTTTTTTTTTTTTTTCCTATCTTAGAAAGTTGAAATTGAATATCAGAACTAAGACAGATTCATTTGAAGAACATGTCAGCCTTATTAAAGATTCAATACTTATATCTGCAATATACAAAAAAGTCACAAATTTTTTTTATGTAATGATAACGTTTCATATATTATTGCCTTCGTATGCAAAAGATTATTTCATGGTTTAATAAAAGAAATGGTTTATAAATGCAAGAATAGCACTACTAACGCATTGATGAAATAATATTTGAAGACCAGGGTCAAATAATAAAAATAATAAAGTCTAGGAACCATTAAGTAACGTCAGAAACTGATTACTCTATCCTCACCAGTTGCATATTAGATTCCCAATTGTATTTTAATCCATAATTGCCACAAAAATTTGTGCAAATAAATTAACCACAAAACTATTTCATAAAATATCAAAATTTTTGTCGGAAATCAGTTTTTTAAGTAATAATTATAATTACCAGTTCTAAATGCTATTGGTAAGGCGAATAACAGGTATTTATGTGTGTAAAAATATGACGCTATAATAGATCAAACTGCAAATGTAATTGGTAAATCATTGCATTGCACTTTGGAAATCATTTTATAGAATTTGAAAATGAAGACAAACAAATCTAGTTTTTTACTAAATATTTGGCATCTAGCTTTTTAGATAGAGGAAAAAGCTGCAAGACATCAAAAAATCATGACGTCACTGGCATTACGTGTCACAGGTTATTTACAGCCGTACATGTTTGAGGCCCGAGTGTGATTCGGAAGAGAAAGAAGTCGAGGAAAATTAAGAAGACACAAAACAGTTTAGAAATCTGAATTTACTTATTGGAAATATGGATTGGTGTTGTTATGAAAATAGTCGCTTAGAAGAGGGAGATTGACTGTTTATGTTGTGAAGAAATACAAGCAATAGGTGAGACAAATTTGAAGGTATTTGTATACAATTATTATCACAGTTCTGTATACAGTATATACATTTTAGTTTTCTCTTTATTAAGGTAAATGGTATTTTTATACGTGAGAGGCTACCTCGTGATCTTTTAGAGAAAAGTTAAATGTTTTGTTTATGTTTCCTTACTATATAACAGCTGGACCGGATTGAAGGAGCGATCCTTCGATTTTGTTTTTGTATTTAAAAAATGTTACAAGTTTTGTTAAGGTTGAAAACATCCAAAAATCATCAAACTTTCAAAATTTCAAAAGTAACTTTTTTTAATAGTTCAAGCATTGAATAGAGTCTTTATATGAAAAAAATAAGGTATAAGTGCTTTAGGGTATTTGTCTGTACCTAATTCTCCACACGCTTCATTAGCAACACCCTTAGCAACGACTTTAGGGTCCCAAAACCCCTGTTTTTTCAATGTATAGGTATAAAAAGTCTGGTAACTAGGTGGATATTACAACACCCTGCTTAACGTATAAGTTTGGGCAATCTAGAAACACAAAAATTTTCAAAATAAGGAGCCAAAAACGTAATGAATTTGGTCAAAATTTGTAGAATAAAACAACGTACTAAAACTTCCAAAAAACGACATGGATTTTTTAAAAAGAAAGAAACTGTAGATTTTTTTTTTTGTTATTGTCAAGAAGAAAATGCGTAATAAATATTTACAAAATAATCTAGTGATAAAATTTACGCTGATAAATATAAAATAAAAAAAAATACCATAGGATCATGACAGAATGTCCAAGACGATGTATGTAAAGTAATGCCTAACGATCGTTTCATAAACACCATTTTCAAATTTGAGAACTAAAAATAAATAAGAAAAACTTTATTACAAAATAAATAAAGTATGTATAAATCAAAAGATGTTGTTTTATATCTGAATGTAAAAAAACTACAATTAAGCTCCCTCAAACTTTTACCAGGAAAGTCGTTCTACAATTGTGGGCCTCTGTAACTTATAGAAAACTCTTTTGATTTGAATTTGGTTAGTGGAAGTTTAAAACTATTAAAATGTTTTTTTCTTAGATCTCAGTTTGTATTTTGACGGGTAGCTTTCAAGTATAAGTGGTTTAGAACTTTCCCATTTTTTTTTTTTTTTTTTTTTTTTTTTTAAATTTAAAATTTATTTTATTAATTTTAAATAATTTTAAATAAATAAATTAATTATGTAATTCCCAAAGCGATACTTGCTTAAAATAAATAGCTGTGAAAAAAAACTGAAATATAATAATCTCCGTGAGGTGCTATTTAAAAAAGATCTACATTTATAAAATATACATATTGTCCATGATAGTTTGGTTTCCAGCATTTTGATATGACTACTCCAGCTTAGGTTTTGGTCTTTTTTCTCTCTATTTCATCAATCGATAAAGGTAGAAGTTTTAAAGGTAAGTTTTTTGCGTTTCCCTTTCCATGAAATAATACAAACTTAGTTTTGTTTCAATTTAATAACAGTTTATTTGGTTTTTAAACCAAAAATGAAAAATGTTTTAACTCACTATTCATGTTTAAAAACAAATTTTTAATATTGGTGTTGCTCAAAAAAAAGGTTGGTGTATTTTCGATAAAAGGATTTCATGATTTACTGTATCAAATGCCTTTGAATGATCGATAAAAACACCAAAAAGAAACTGTTTTTTTTTCAAAAGAATTAAAAATTTATTCAGTTGACTCAAAAATAGCTTGCTCAGTGGAGCACCCTTTTTGAAATCCAATATGTTTCTTATAAAATAAACTATTATTTAAAAAATACTTAAATATCCTATTATAAATAACTCTCTCAAAAACTTTTGAAAAAACTGGAAGTAAAGAAATTGGCCGATAATTTAAAGAAAGGGTATGATCATTTTTTCTTAAACATTGGATTTACTCTTGCAAGTTTAATTAGATCGGGAAAAGCCATGTCGTTGAATAAGTTTTTTTAAAATAAAAAACTTCGCTGTTATTGTTGTTGGCAATTATAAAGACATGAAAATCTCTGACATCTGTTTTTACAATACACGATTTAAAATTCGGAAATGACGGTAAAAAATCATAATTAATCAAAAACTGTTTCACATGTCTTACTTATACGCGCGATTTGTTATTTGCAGGTAGCATAATTTTTTTCAAGAAGGAAGTCATAAAATATTTATTAATATTACGAAATTTATTGTAACAAATATGATCAATATTAAAATCACCTATAAAAAACAGGTTTTTGTTTTCTTTCTCGAGTTTATTCAGCATACTCTTAACAGAACTAGTGAAATGTGAGACTTTACCAGCAGGCGGTCTGAAAATTTCCCCTTTGAACCCCAGTTTTTCGTTTATGATCTTCTTCACTTTCTCTTCACTCTGCTCCCACGATTCCTCCATGCTTTCTTCAATGCCATCAAACCTCAAATTGTCTCTCCTACTTCTGTCTTTTAACTCCACCATCTCGTCTTTCATTTCGTTATTTTCTTTTCTCAACACCTCTTGCCTATCCGTTTTCTCTAATTCCACTACGACCTTCTCATATTTCTCGTTTAAAAACTCTGTTGACTTTCTCATTTAGTTTACATAATTTTTCAGCTTTCTGTTTTCATCTTCCGATTTATCATGCTTCAGTTCTAATTTCCCAAACCTTTCGTTAAATACCTTCAGCAAGGTTTTCTTATGCATTTCTAAAATCTCTTTTACTTGAGCCATTTAAAAATTCTTAGTCATGTTGCAAAAAAAATTAAATAAAGTGAGGTAGTTTACAGTTAGACTTCTTCTTTTAAAATAAAACGTGAGTTCACTAGCGTAATGTCAGCAAGAATTGATATTGATAATTAATATTGTAGGTAATAATGTAAATACTAGCCTCATGGATGTAAATAATATTGTATGTAGTGACAATTCTGTGGTAGATATGACTCAATCAGTTGTTGTAAAAATTTCCTACTACATCTTTTTTAGCATCCCATAAGAAGTTAAATTCAATACAATCTTCGACGCCTCGAAATATAACTGGTTATAAACTTATTTCATATGGAGATTCTTGATTCCATATTTGGTTTGTTAGCATGCCGCTCTTGTGGAAAAATAAAACTGAAACTAAAGGGGCTCAATTCAAACAAGGTTTAGCTCCATTTCTGCTCTTGCAATGTCAACAGTGCAGCTATTTTCATGAATTTTATACGTCTGTATCCAATGATAAAGCTTTTGATATCAATAAACGAGCAGTTTATAGTATAAGAGCTTGTGGTAAAGGCCATGCTGGTCTTGAGAAATTCACTTCTTTAATGAATATGCCCAAACCTATGACCGCAAATAATTATGACAAAATAATAGAAAATTTAGCGGTGGTTGCTGAAAATATAGCAAAAGAAGTTATGAGAGACGCAAATGATGAGCTCCACATGAAATGACGGATGCTGAACCGCCGTCACTCTTGACACTTCATTATTATGTGATGGTACATGACAACGAAGAGATTATGTCGTAGCCATGAAAACCTGTAAAATTGTCGATGTAAAATCGATGAGTCGGTCATGTAAAGCATTTTATTTAAAAAAAGACTTGAAATCGAATAATCCACGAGAATTTGAAGAATGGAAATCAGTTCATAAATGCAAATTAAAATATTGTCGGTCTGCCAATAACATGGAAATTGTTGGTACACATATGGAATCGTTCGATTCAAAAGAATAATTTGCATTACGCAGAATATTTTGGCGATGGTAGCAGTAAAAGCCATTTATCCGTTGTGGATACTTATCCCAATATAAAAGTTGCAAAGTTAGAGTGTGTTGGACATATACAAAAAAGAGTTGGTTGTCGCTTACGTAACTTTAAAAAGAAAAATAAAGATCTGGGCGGTAAATTGACCAATAGTATCATTAATCGAATTCAGGATTATTATGGGATAGCCGTTAGACAAAACAAAAATGATCTAAAGGGTGTGTAAGCAGCAGTACAAGCAACATCTTTTTCAAGTTGGATCATCAAAGGATAACAATTGGCACTATCCTCATTGTCCAGAAGGATAAAACAGTTGGTGTCGATATAACCGTGACAGAGCGAATAAGACATATACTTATACGTACGGCCCAAATTTACAGTTGTCAATTATTTTGAAGTTCAAACCAAAATTTGAGGACTTAAGTGATGAAAAATTACTTCTTTCGAAATGTCTACATGGGCACACACAAATCCATAATGAATGTTTTAATCGAACAAATTAAGATAGTATTCCAAAGTCACAATATGTTTCACTCACGCAACTTAAATTTGCTGTTTATCATGGAGTTGCTAATTATAATATTGGACGGAAAGCCAGTATTTTAATTTACGAAATGATGGCTTTGATACCAAGAAATCTTGCTTTAAACGGATGCAAAAAATTAAATTAAAACGGTTACAAGAAGTTAGAATTTACGTAGAAAAATAATAAAATAATAATATGTGGCAAAACTAAACAAAATGACGACAAAAATTGTGAAAAAGACTTATGAAGCTGGAATGTTTTGATTCATATTTTATAAATATAAAGCAAAGCCATGTAGAAATGTGTTTAAATCGTTGAATTTGGTTTTTTAATAACAGTTTTAAGAGAAAAAAAAATTTTTAATACTTTAACAGACATTATCTCAAAATGCTAATTTTAGTGCGCCGGCCAATATATCTCAAAACCGTTTGGTGAAATTTTATGAGATTTTCAGCAGTTATTCATAGTATTAAAATCTGTGATTTATGTGAATTACTTTTTTTTAATATGTTTTTAATTTCTACAATCATGGACAAAATATTATGACACTTATACGCAATTAGGAAATCTTAATAAATGAAAAAATTACCACAAGCAATGAAAAATACGGATACACCGCCCTTGGTACACTCAACTTTAGGTTAACCTTTTGGTTAATAAACTTATAGACTTAGAAATTTAAAAAAAAAAATTTATCTTTGTCAGAGCTATGGGATTAAAGTGACAAGTCCCGTACTAATTTGGGATTGCCGTAATTTTTGCAATTTTCGTCTAGAAAATCATTTTTACGCCGTCAAATGTGACTTTGTGCTAAAATTTGATAAAAGTCTTATATTATGTCCAAGATTGTAGTTATAAATCATCAAAAGGCAGAAAAAATTGTATTTTCAATTCAGTAAATCTGTTTGCACCGCGTGGGCTACCTGTAATAGTATCAAAAAAATTTATTTTTGCTTAAACCACAAAACCAAATATAACATTATGGTTATATAAGGTTATGATAAAAATCCAAATTCAACGATTTTTTGGCTTGTGTAGACAGGGTAAATGTTATTTTTTGCCTTAGCAACTACCACCACCATTTTTTTTCTAGAGTTGTATTTAATAAAATAAATACTATCTAATGATACAATAATCACTTTTATAACTTTTATTGTTCTTGAAAATTTTTTTTTGGATGGGGGGAGAGGGGTAGCTTTTAACCTTCAGTTTTCCCGGTTCTCTCTTTTAGGTCACAAATACATCGCACTTTCTGATGAGTTCAAAATATTTTGCTTAAAAGAAACAGTCCTGAAGAACGTTTTAGTAAGTCTACAAGAGACGAAAAGTGTTGTTTTAGAGGAAGTGTATCCAGTAGGTAAGGCTTGATATACTCTTTAAAATTATTTTTCTGACACAATCATTTGAAATATGTTATCATTTGATCAGAAATTTGACTAAATATTTACATTTATTTAAATATATATTTTGCTTACCGTATTTACTCAAATGAGCACCCGGGCGCTTATTTAATGACCTTAATGAGGGGTGATTATTCGAGAGAGGCGGTCTTTCGAGGGAGACACTCATTAAGTATATAAGAAATCTTCAACTTTGCAGATGAAAACACCGTCTAAGCGTGTGACTCAAATTTTGAAAATATGGTGTCTAGATTGAAACCGGATCATCGTGTTGCCATGAAATGGTTAGACTACAACGCGATAATCTTTCTTGGGAATAGAGAAAAAAAAGAGTATGTTCTTCAGATAAAAATGGGCTTTATTAGAAACATATCCTCCGTTAAACTATTAGGGATAATTATTGACGATAAACTTTCTTTTTTCACTTACATAGAGGACATTTGCAGTCGGGCTAACAATAACGTCAAAGACTTTCTAAGTATTAGACAAAATTTGATTTTAAATAAAGCCAAATCATTGTTTAGAACTTACACTTTGTCGATTTTTAACTATTGTTCTCTCATTTGGATGTTTTGTGGCAAGAAAGGTAACAACCTTTTTAAAAAATACTCAAAAACGAGCATTAAGGGCAGTAGTGAACAAATTCAATATAAATTTTGAAGCTTTGCTTGGAATTACTAATATTGATAGCATCCATCAGAGAAATCTGCGTACTCTACACAGTTAAGTTTACAAATCAATGCATTGTCTAGATCCGGAATTCATGTGGGATATGTATGTACATAAGAATACACCAATGAATTAAGAAATGGTAAATCTCTGTTACTACCCACAGCACTATCCACCATTGGGATAAACTCGCTGAGGTACAAAGGGGAAATGGTTTGGAGCAATCTTCCTAGTCATATAAAAAAACTCCCGTCTTATAGTACTTTCAAGGAAAATATCAAAACAGTGGATAAATTTACTGTAAATGTAAAATCTGTTCAGAATTCTGTGTTTTAACATTTTTCTTTTATTTCTTATATTTATGTTGTTGGATTTAATTAGAGTTGTAGTATTTTATAATATAATGACAACTACGGCTAAATGTAATTTTTTTACTCAACGTTAAATAAATTTGACATAACTTAGCTTTACTTAAAAATAAAAAAGCTACAGATATTTTGATAAAGAAATTTTACTGAACACAATACTCAACACCTTTGTTGTAAAAAAAAAATAGTCTTTCAAGCTAAATTAGCAGTATTTTAGAGGAATTATAGATTTATTATTTAATTCCCAAATGAGTGCCTACTTCGAGCATAGGCATCCATTCGAGTAAATATGATATATACATTCGTCAACTATAATGACAAAAAATAACATACATAATAAGTTTTTATTTTATTCATGAAGTAATGCTGCTATCAATTTGTACTGTTACCATCCGCCAGGGACATCACGGGAATTTGAAATATTTTTGCTCCAAACCCCGAGAATTTGCACTGCAAATGTGCAAAAGCACATTTGCAGTGCAAATTGTGGTAAGTGGTAACAGTGGTAACAGTACGAATTGATAGCGACCTGGCATAAACTTTTTGCAATCTAGGTCGCTTTTCTGCATATAAAAAATACATGTTATTGTGGGTTTATGGTCATCTTGGGAAGAATAACAGAATAAAAAAAGCGTGATTTCATTTTTTATCGTGTGTATCGTCAGGAATTGTTATCCCGACGAAGATGACAATTACACTCCGTATTCAGAATAGTCAGTCAATAAATATATTTAAACATTGAAACGGGACTTTTGGATATTTACGACATCCTCTTTTTTGTTGTTAGCGATACTTGCAATAGACAAACAATTTTTAGACCTCTGTTGAGTTACCATTGTTTCTCAAATGCTTCGATAGTAGATGCAACCATTCCCTTGTATATTTTTCTTTTCCTAAATTGATTTAGCAGCCCAATTTTTGGTAATCTTCGAATAACGTTATAACGATCGCACCCTGCTTTGGTTCAGCTTGCTGTAAATTGCTTTCAAGATTAAAACCTAAGGCTTTCTCATCTCCTCACAGGTGACACAGCATCACCGAAAATGGTTACAAATCGATTTCACCTTTTCTAGAAATTTAGAGGATTTATTTTTCTGCTGATTTCATCAATTTTTTTCTGATCTTTTTGCATACATGCCATATATCAAACTGAAGTGTTATCTCACTTTTTCCTTCTCTCACAAACTTTTTTATTCGGATATGTCAATCACATATTCGATTAGAGTTCCCTGCCTCAGTGTAATGGGTTATAGACACTGCTACATTTTTTTTTGAAGCCTGGTCTAAATACAACGCGTGCGTCAAATATGAATGCTAACATTGTGCCCACGTACGTATGGTTGGGATCTCCAGATATTTCTATGCCCATTTGCATAATGAAGCGTAACAGTTAATGCTTTACCAACTTCACTTGTATTTATTACATGAGCTTTTGAAGTAGAGATGAGGCAGCGTTGAAAAGGAATAAAGAAAGATGACCAATATACAACAGCTGCAAATTTTCGGATTTTTGTAGAGGTTTCGGGTTCGGAATGGTTTTCAGTATCAGAAAAATTGGATTGAGACTCTGCAGATGTGGTCACTTAACTTGATTTAAAACTAGAGTCAAAATTATCACAGGGATTATCAGCCATGAGTGTTTGTTTGGCTTTTGATATTTCTTCGTTTTGTTTTTTCATACGCAGTTACAGAAGATTCGATGAGCTAAAACACAAAATGATAAGTAATCATAACGTAAAGTTACTCTGTGGATATTAGTAGACGTCCTAGTAATAGGGTCCATAACGTAGGTTTATTTATAGATATATTTTCACCCTTCACACCCTCACCCACCAATCCCCGTTAATAAAATGTACCTCTGACAATGAAGTTATAACTTATAGAAGATTGCAGAATATCGAAGAAACCTTTCCTTCTATTAATTAGTTTACTTACTTGAATTTTAGTAGCTTTCCTTTCACAATCAATGCTTGAGATACGTTTTTTAGGAACCTGCATGGAAGATAGTTGGTACAGCTATTTCAGTTAAGTAATCATCTTTATGGCATACCGAGTAACTCCTTCTAAAAATTAACATAATAGGTAAAACTTGTGAAAATTAAAAGCGTAAGATATACACTTTGTTTTGGCATCTACATATTAAATGAAAGAATCGGGAAAACTTAACAAAACCTATTAATGTAGACTTTTAAAAATAATAATATTACCTTCAAATCTCGTTGAAAACATTGTGCAGTAATATTTACAAACATCAGCGCGTAGATTTTCTCGTTTAAGGTTTTGCAACCATTGTTTTTTAGGCTTTATCTCAAGGAAGTCTAAAAAAACGAAAGTTCTTTTTCCCTCGTGTCGCTGTTACACCCTACGGCAGTGAAAATACCCATTTTCTAGCGAACAACCATTAATACAAAATAAACAAATAATTATAAACAAAGCAGTAACAACTAATTTTTTTAAGTAACAGTTCTCTTATTCTGAGCAATTGTTACGCCAGTGATGTCACAGAACTTAAATAATGTTTGCTTAGTTATAACACGTGCTTTCTTGTGTTTCTTGGCTTTTAGTTTTATAAATAAAAGTTTTAGGTATGGCAATTTATGTATCGTTTAACCTGAAACTCAGATGCCTTTAAGTTCTAGGATAATTCCCCCTCCCTCGGATCATTGCCTCACGGATAATTCCCCCAGACAATTACCCCCTATGATAATTACCCCCAGGGTAATTTTCCCTTGGACAATTTCCCCTAGGTTAATTGTCTATCCAGATAATTTCATCCCAGATAATCCTCCCATTGGATAATTACCCACAGGGTAATTGACCCTCAATAAATGATTAGTCAAAAAATAAATAAATAAAAACAATTTTTTGAAATAGAATAAAATCTATTTATGGTAAAATGGACCAAACAATTAACACAACATGTTATCATGTTTTGTAATTAACTTTACGAAATGTTTTATTTGAAAAAGAAATAAATACAATATTGCAATAAAAAGATAAAAATGTTTCATTTATTTTAAGATCTAAAAACTTGAGTTGTGAACAATAGCACGCAAATGATCTTCTATTTGCCGATTTGGATAGTCAACGATTTGGATTATGCGTTGATTGCAATCAACATAAAGCCTTCTTGGAGTGGAGGTACGTTCTCCTTGATTTTGCAGAATTATCACACGAACACTGCCTTCCTCTTTTTTCAAAACCTCCAGAAACTTCCAAAATATAGGTTGGTTAGCAAGATGATACATTGGCTTGAAAACCATTGTGCCACCCTTCAACGCTATTATTGGTACGTGGAAGCTCTTGGTCGCTACGGTTGAAAACAATAAGACTTGGTTATTCGAATCGGCATCCGCTAAACGAAATGAGAGTCTCAGTCTTACTTGACACAAACAAGAAAAGACACCATTCTCTTCATCGCTATAACCAAACAGGCGTAGAATTTCCCCATTTCGTGCAAGGAGGCTTCAAT
>JAUZNK010051619.1:0-15868 GCA_035046665.1 Euphysa ruthae
ACACACACACACGCTAAGTCACCCTCAGGGGGAGATTTACCCTTGCCCAATTATTTATCTACGCGATGAAGGCGCAACGAGAGTCTACAGTTTTTTCACTCCGAAGTTTTTTAAACTCCTAATCTCTGGGAGGCACCGCGAGGAATATAGGTCCTCTCAATTCGGAGTGCAAAATCCTTTATTTCTCCACTGCTAATTATTAACCTAGGCGAAGTCTTATTCAGGCATATATACCATTTCCAATTATTAATCTAGGCAAATTCATTTTTAGGTAGACATGCAATTCTCATTTGGTTAATCTACGCAAAGACTTATATGTTTCACATTTGACGAAAAACCGCCACGTGGGCCTGTAGATCCTCTCACTTCGCAATATAAACCTCAAGAATCAAAACCACCTGGAAGGTGCCACGAAGGCCGTTCGTTCTTTTATCTAAACCATTTTCGGGTAGGAAACATTTTGTTTGTTGTTCTAAGAACGCCTCGTTTGATATTTTATTTTCGATGATTTCCTTAAATATACTGCAGAACTTTATTCTTTCCATATAGCTCATAGAACATTCGCCAAGAAATAAAAGCCTCTGGTACCTCAATAATATCTCTGAATGACTTAAATTTCGATGACGAAAACACGAATTTTATACGATTAAATATTAGTCCAAGAGCTGCTGACGATTTTGCTTACCCCATACTTCTCAGAAGGTTTTTATATGTTAAATAAGTATTTTTATACTGGGGAGGAGAAAAAAGACGGTCAACTTCAATTCTATTGGTGGATTTTGTCCCAAGCCCTTTAGGTATTCTTTCATAATTGAGATCAGTTTATCCCAAAGATTATACAAAAAATATTGGGCTCTGGTGACAACAACTATTTTAAATAATATTATTTCGTAAAAACTAACACGTCAAAAACTGACACTTGTCGCCAAGGTCAGACTGTCTCTAAAAGCTCCAAACATACATTTTTTGAATCTCATAAGTTACATTTTTGTGGAATTTGAGCAAACATGATGATGTGGATGTCGGATATATGAAAACTGACAGACAAGTCAGACTTACCAAAATTTTCTATATGTAGCCATAAAAAATATGAAAGCCGACCAACAAGTCCGGGGATAAACCTAAATCAGACTGGCCTAAAAGCATGCGCATTTACTATCCGAAAAATACAATATTCTTAACCCATAAGTTACACGAGGAGTTTTCTGCGAAAAATAAGCTTACAACATGTGGATGACAGATAGGTAAATACTAAACAACGAGTCTAGGGTTAAATCCTGATCAGACTTTCCTAAAGGTATGCCTACCTATTTATAAGTACATATTTTGATACCCTTACTGTTTTTTTTACAAAATTTGACCTGTATTGTTTGTTTACTTGCTTATATAGAAGTATGTAGTAGAATATAAAGGTCGAAATATTAAATAAAACAAAATAGTTTCATCCCTTTGTGTAATTTCAGTGTAAAAGAATAATCGATCTACACAAAGTCATTTGGCATACAGTATTAAATAAAGTGTGTTTATGAATAGTTTTAAGCAGCTTTTAGTTTTGGCTTGTGTTTATAGTAGTAAGTATTACTTTAGTTCGTTACTTATTTAGAACTATTGGTAAATCTATATTGTGTTTTCTTAGTTAAATTTTATGGTTGGCTTGTTTATTATATGACTAGGATGCATACAAAAGGTAAGGAAAATGCTAGGAAATGATTGGTTTTTGTGACTGGATTGTAAGGATTTTATTCATATTGAGTTAAATGATTAAAATGAATAATGCATTATTCATAAATATCGTTTGATTGACCTTTAAATTTATAATACTATTTCTAATAATTTTTAACTTCAAAATCTCGACGGCTCATTCGTAGCGGTAGAAGAACACTCATGCAAAAATATCCATTCTTTTTTTTACTAGATGAATGATTTATTTGTAAATTAAAGATCTCCCTCATAACAATAACAGTTTAAAATTGCTATTTTTTCTCATTTTCGAAATATTTATTGTGGTAAATAAATTAATAATACGATAAAAACATCACATTGAATAATTAAAATGAAGATTCATATGTTTTTCTTTTTTTTTTACCTTTGTTAAATTTTAAATTTAAGATTTTATTTTATTTATTTAAATATTTTATTTACTTATATAACCAGATATCAACATATTTACAAAGATTTTCACTATATTTCTTGGCTGAGTATTTTACATGGTTTAGTTAGCCACCCGACTGATTTTTACAGGTTTTCTGCAAAACGGCGTTAGTTCAACTTTAGAAATAGAAGTGGATTTACAAAAAGATCATAATTGTTTGCTTTATCGTAAAACATATCAGGGTGGCAACTATTCTGTAAATCATTTCAAAGTCTTGGAATTTTCTTTTTCTCTGGAAAAAGTCATGGAATTCCTATGTTTTTACAAAACGTCATGGAAAAGTCAGTTTTTTATTTGCTCTTTTGATTTTTCAGTGTTGAAAGTCTTGAATAGTAAAACAACGCGTTTTTATATTTTAAAAGTAAATATGATGATGTTTTAAAAATGATTGGCTCAAAGATCCATGATTTTCCAAATGACTAACTAATGACAAAATGACTTTTGAATTAGCCTATAGTTATGGAAATTTAAGGAAAATTCATGGAAATTTGTTTTGAAATTTGAGTGGTTACTCTCCATATAGTTTTACTCATAAGTTGTTGTCATTTTAATATGATATCATTTTGTTTACCGGAAGTTCAAGGTGTTGAGCAGAAAATGATAGATACAGAAACAAAGGTTTTTGAAAAATATATTAGATATTGATGTTATAATATTATACATTGAGTGAATGGATGATATCAGGCACTTGACAACGTTGAATGGGGTAAACTTCGCGCCAAAGGAAATCATGTACGTTGTATACAGTAGATTGAAATACTGTACTGAAGCTGAAGGGAAACCAGAAAAAAAGGGTATACGGTGGTAAGATTGTTGCAGAAAGCAGTATGAAATATTGGCATGTTAATTGATTTGTAAACCAAAAGAGCCAACAGGATTATGTATACCGCCGTATAGGAAAAAACCAAAACTTCATACCTCAGATTTCTTAACCATTGACGATCAAAGACTAAAGTATTATGAAAGCTACTCAATTTCACCGAATGACATGTTCTGCTATTAACCCTACTAAAGAAACACCCATTTGGACAAGCTGGAATGCTCCACTAACCCCAGCTTTGAAATACAAGCATAAATCTTTTACCTTCCTCAAATAAATCAGTCACCCACAAACATTTCAGTAGTAGTGGAAACATTATAACGATCTATGCAGATTGCACATTAAAACCAAAAAGATACATATGATTTGGCTGTTGCAAAAACGGCATTACAAATACAAAAGGAAGAAACTGCGATATTTGACTCTTGGGATACCACTTGGATCTTTTAATATAGAAATGGCGTTCTTTAAAGCGATAGGAAAAAACATTGCTGAATCAGGGGTGGCGTATATTCTTTAAGGAACCGAAGCTTTAGTAAAGACGTCCACAAATTCTTTTATAAAAAGTGTAATCGATTATATGAAATACGGAATAATTCAACAATTCAAAGGAAATGGAAGAAACATTAAAATAATAGCAGGAGTTTATACAGAAAATTCAACAGGGTTATCATGGAAAGACAGCCCAATTTTTCCTACAGTATATAAACTTGATTCACATATACCACAATTTTATCCGCAGTATCACAAATAGAGACTTTGATTTATATATTTCATGTCTGACAAAAATAAAAAATTGGTTTTTGCACTAAACCATCCTAATTGTTAGTAGTTAAATCTTATGATGCACTTATTAAGATCCCATTAACACATATACAAATTTTCAATGAATTCAGAGTTGGTTGATTTTCATTGAGACGCACACACAAAACGTTTTCTGGAATAACAACAAATTTAACCTTGGAGCAGAAAATAATTAAGTACGCTGCAAGCCAACGTCTTGGTATAATATTAATTAAAAATTCGATTTCAGCAAGGCAGCGCTGGGTAGAGTCGCACTATCTCAGAACTTCTATCTTGCCTTCTTGATAAACTAAACTTAACAAATAAAGATGACACTTCAAGGTACTTTAATGTAATATCATTCAAAAAGACAATGCACTTGTGCAAAACTTGATAAGTAAGATTCAATAGACAATGAACCCATTTAGCAATAGAGTCTTCCTATTGGGATTGGAAGTCGACATTAGAAAGGGAACCTTTCATAGAGGAATGTCGGAAAAAACCTGAAAAGCTTGAAGAAAGAATACGGAGACAAATGTTAAACATATTTTTTCAACAGAGCAGTGAAAAAAAAAACGAATAAAAATTTGGATAAAAAAGCGTCATCTGCATGATGTTTTGGCAGAGATCTCGTTGGAAGCCTTTTATATCTTTCTTTAGAAAAAGATATTGTTATAAATCAGGTTTTTTCGTATCCATTTACACCCGTCTCACTTTCCTTGAATCACGTAGATGGATCTTTATTGAACACTCCAAAATCAGCGTTAATGTAACACCTAGAAGTTTTAATAAAGACGATGGAACCAAGTGCAGCTCATGTCACAATAATGGATGCTATGTTTTTCCTACATCTTTACCCAAATCTGCTTGAGACTTCTTTAGTTGTTGTCAAGTATCTACTGAAAAAGATATTTTGAACATTTTATTGATAAATGATAAATATGCCACACCTTCAATAAAAGGAGGTGATCGATCGTATGGCGCTATAACATTTCTAATAAAAGGTCTGCACAAAAGTGACCAGGAAACTGGATAGAGGCACTACAATAATTATCTTTTAGAGAATGTTTAATTCAGTTTTTAGTATCTGCGTTGAAAAACAATTAATTTGCTGAACTTCTTAATAATAAAGACTTGTATGTCAACTAAAACAACAAATGTTCTTGATACGAATGTCTAAATAGTTTAATGCACTTCCAAGAAGTACCCATCACTGCTCAAGTCACAAAGAGGCTGGTAGTAGAATGCTCTTCCACCCAACTTATTGTCAATCTTCTTGCAAATTTATCGTGGGAATCACGGACACAGATTGCCTTGTGATTGCGCTTATTAATAATCATATGTCCTGTCACGATGTGGAAGTCTGGTTAGATGTAGGAGTTCGAGGTAAAAACAACCAGCCTTATATTAATATAAAAATTCTACATAATTCCTTGGGAGAAAAACTGTGCAAATCTCTACCCGCCTACCATGTTCTAACTGGGTGTGACTGGGTGTGACTAGGTGTGACTATACCGTGTCATTCTCAAGGAAAGGCAAAGTAAAACGATTAAAGTTATTAGAAAAATATTTATAAAAACGTAAGAAGTACTTGGAGAGCTAAGTACTCAAGATAAGCTAACAGATAGTTGAAATTATTGAAAAGTTTGTTTGTAAGGTTTACAGCAAGAAATGTGTAACTGTTAACGAAGCATGAACTGAGATTTTTTCGAAAAATATTGCCCAAAATATCTGAATGAACGGTTACCTTGTGCAAAGAAGTTAGATGGAAGTATGATTCCACCATGCAAAAAGGTTTTGCATCATAAAATAAAGCGTACTCATTTGATCGCACGCTTATGGATTTCAACGGCCCTTCCACATCCTCCAGATGATTTACTGCAAGACTTTGGATGGAATCTTTATGAAGGAACATACAAAGTTAACTTGTTATCTTAAGAAAAATCACCTACAAATCTTGAAATCATCCAAAGAAAAGTGGATGCAGAAAGCTAAGGTATACCCCTATGTTTCAACCATATTCATAGTGGGCTATTTTACATATTTATGAACATATTGGAACACGTTTTCTTTTTCAAAATTACGGATATTTTGATGACGTGATCGATATACATATATGAACCATCAAAACACATCAAATTTGGTGTACTTACCAAATTACCGATTTAATGAGAACGATACTTCCATTTTGTTGAATGTTTGATGCGATAGTATGCACTTTTTATCTTCATTGGTATATATAGGAAATTAAACTTAAAAGGAAGAATAGTAAAAATATATTTATTAATTTTTTTTGTTTTATATTTATTTTTTTTTATATTAATTTTAATTTTTACAAGAAAAGTTATTGCAATGCAATATAAATTGGTAAAAAAGTAAAATATACATATGCGAATAACAATAAACCAAAACAATTGGATTGATAACATTTTTATTTCTATATATATTTATATATATTCAGTCATCCAAACCCTTATTTAACATATCAAAACCTTCTGAGGACCGTCACAAGCTTTTAGGCTATAAGTTATTACTAAGGTTTCTAATCAAATGAAAAATGTCAAAAAATAAATGTTTTCAATGAACCACTATATGTTGGTAATAATGGTAAAGGAACAGTTTGTTGTCACAATTAAAACTTAATATTTATATATAACAAGGTAAAAGCACTAAAATTATATGCGTGATTACTAGTTACCATCGCTGCAACTTCAAAACCTGTTTCCATCAAATTGCGAATGCAGCTGTTTACTTCGTCTTTTAACCATTGTCCACTGATTTTACTTTCGTATGACGATTTATCAACACGTGAAACAGATTTTTTTAAAAGACACAATCATAAACACTACTGACCCTTTTTACCTTCTTTATCTTGTCCCACAAAAGGACTACCGTGGTACTGCTGAACAAATTTTCACAAATATTTTTCATCTATTAATAACACACAATCGTTGGATATAGATATTATCACTGATCATGAATATATATATATATATATATATATATATATATATAACTAAGTTTCTGTGGATGTATGTGTGTATGTTTGTTTCACTATTGCTTTGTACTGGAGAGGGCTACGAAGCTGAAACTTTCTGGGGAGGATCGCTACAACCCAGGTAGTGTCATAGAAAAAAATTTCGAAAAATTTGAAAATTTATTTTTCATCTTTTTTTTTTTTTTTTTTTTTACAGATTTTTCCAAAATTTTCAAATATTTTCCAAAATTAGAAAAATTTGATTTTTTTTTAAATCCGAAAAGTTTCTGAAATTATATAAGCCAAAAATGACTGAAGCAAGCGAAAAATGACAGGAGCAAGCGAAAAAGGACAAGAGCAAGGTGAAAATACAATGTGTGCGATTGCACTAAATTACATTGCAAAATGCGACAAATTAACAGCGATGACATTTTATTACAAAGACGCCTCAAATGTTTAAAAAAGAGTTTTTAGCTCACCTTGTCCTTTATCTCCTGAGGTATGAGTCCACAGACTAACTGGTCCTGTTTTTAATAAATTTATGATTAGTAGAAGTAATAAATTTCGGAACAAAATTATATGCTTTTTTTCTTATTCTGTTTGAGACAAGGGAATCATATTGTTGAACAACATCAGAAATACATTTAGGTAACATTTTGTTCTTTTTTTTCTCTTTCCCCAGAAGTTTTGAAAGTGATAGGCTAATATTCTTTCCAATAACTGAAATATTAAAGAATGCAAATAGTTCTTTGCACGAAGGATTTCTGCTTTTGCAGGACATTAAACTGACGGTTAATGTAGTCAACTGAAGTTTGTATTGCGCAAGACAAATTCACAATTACATTAAGAGCAGCTCAAGCCTTAGCTGATTATCATGTAAATCACCATTGCTTGACACAAGCGTTATAGAAGTAAATGACAGAAAAATCCTAATGAATTCACCAAAGCCTTGTGATAACAATTATATGGATTTACAGCAGGGTACCAATAAAAAAAACAAAAAATAACAACAACAATAAACATTTGGATAAAAAACAAATGGTGGCAAGGATAAGCACAAAAATTTTCTGTCAAAACAATGTTTCCATTGTGGTCCTGTTATACATCACACAAAAACTTAGAGAGGCGGATTCAGTCGAAGCATACATAGTAAAAAGAAAAAGAATTGTTTTTTACAAAGTTATGGTCTATGTTTATTAGTTCTGTCAACTATATCCAGTGAGGTAAAAAATGTTTCCGTTGATCTTATGTTTAAAGACATTATAGTTTGTTATTAATTTCATTTCATTACAAAACCTTTTCCATATAAAGAAACCTTTTGATGACAGAAAATTTCTCTATGGTAGATCTTCTCAAGGGTATGTCTAGCTTTAGACGGCTGTTGCGTAGAGAGATTCTTAAGAAGTTTTAAAGACTTCATAAACTTAGTTTAGGTTCGGTTTGCTGCAAAATTTAAATGCATGTACAGCAATACACTGATTAACCCTCAAGTCAACAGAATCTTAATCTTTCATTTAGTATCTCCTTACTGCAGTTGCGATTTTTTAAACTTTTTAATACCTGGTCTAAACCTAGTGATTTTGGGGGTACAGCAAATTGGCTGATGATCAGAAAGAAAAATTTCAAGTTATCCCTGGTGTGTGATCTTGTCAGAAGTATTTGAGAGAATGTGATCTAATAAAGACGAGTTATTTGATGTTACTCTTTTAGAATCCTTAATTAGTTGTGCAAAAACAACTGTTTTGTTGTTGTTTTTTTGCAGTTTTACGTCGTTCAATTATCTTATTATAACTGTTTTGAATGGCCCCAGATATTTACAGGCTTTAGGTACACTTATAGACTCAACACCACACAAAAAATAAATCACAGCAAGAGACTTATTTCACTATCAGAAGCAAAATGAAGTCATACCTCCACCATATAAAAAAATAACCATAAGCCTGTGACGATGTTAAAGGCAACAGGTCAATTCAGAAAAGCCCTAATATTATAGGTTGGACGCAGGCTCTGTATGTGATTAGTATTGGACCAAATTGATTTTACTGCCCGGATGTCTTTCTTATCAACAAAACTCTGGTGGAACTACTCTATTCAATCAAAAAACCACTGAGGCATCAACAGACCATATTGACTGTTTAACAGACCTAAACTAAACTAAAAATGTCCTATGTTAAAAAAAAATATAAGTCCTAGGTGTAAAAAAATAAAACATGGCTAAAAATAAAAATTTAACAGCACAAACATATTTTAAGTAAAATTTAAGAAATGCAAGAAAAAAAAAACGTTAAGAATAAAAAAAGGAATGGCCAAAACACAAAAATCAAAAATAGTGAAATGACGATGAAATGATTTTTGATTTTATATTTATGTTTTGATTTATTATTATTTGTTTCTTAAAAAAAGGCATTTAGATGTGCTTGTAACAGACACATCTGATCAGAGAACTTCAAAAAATTCAGGGAGTAAACAGGTCCAGTATCAATGTCCCTAAATACACAATAAAATGGAGATGGTAAAATCAGCTGTTTAGAATAATAGACTAAGGATAACACTACCAAAAAAAATTCCAATATTTTAACCTAAGTGTAAACAACCATTTCAATGAAACAATCAAGATTGGAATTAATAAAAGTTGTGTGTTTCCAAATGGTGTTTTTCTTATTATTTTGATGAAATACATAGATTTTTCTGTATTTCTCATATAAATAAAAAATGACCTAATAATTATCAATAAAAATTTCTATAAATAATCAAGTAAAAGCAAAAATTTATGAATAAAAAATTTATTAAAATTAAAACTAAAATTGATTTAAAAATTGCCAGTAATACTCGTAACAGTCCTGCCAACGCACAAAACTCGCGTCCAACATTCTCCACCTTGCCTCCTCCAACACCAGCATTAAAATCTCTAATAGCATCACGAATTTTGTGAAAACGACTCACACCTTTAGCAAATGAGTCGCTAAAGATAGTAAGCTCGCTTTCACTCTTCCCTATATATTTTTTTAGCTCATCGTGCTCTTTTAACCAGCCAACTTTATTTCGTTGAAAAGGAGTTGTGGCAGCTTCTTATTTTAGCATCTGCGTTTTGAATAGTATAATAATATTTTTTATATATATTTTATATTCATATATTTTTTATGTATTTTAATATTTTATATATATCCATATTATTTTGCTTTATAACAATCCATTAAGTTTGGTCAACTTTTTACTATGAAGGTGTTTTTCATATATTAAATATCACTTTGGTCATTCAATTCCATAAATTGATAAAGTTTAAAATATTCTTCTGAAACGTGCTTTCTGGTATTGCAAAATGTGATTGTCAATTCTGTCTGTAGCAGTGTGTTTGGCTAATCTTTGCAATCATTTTTAAGAGTGAAAATAAAACCCTTTACTTTATATAGGCAATGTTGATTCTATGGAGCCATTATCTATGAATACGTTGATAAGGATCTCAATCTCACTGTATATATATAATTTTGGGTGCAAATGCGGAATGCGCATCTGGTTAAGGATGTTTATGGTAGGTAAATTTTTCATTAATAAAATTAACAAATACAGAAATAAAATAATTCATGACCAAATTATTCTGCTAAGCAAAATATAAACCACCGTCTCTAAGTGAAACTTTTTGGACTTTAAATAATTAAAAAAAAAATTTTTGATTTTTAGTTTTGTGACTTGATTTTCCATATCTCATTTATATATATATATTTTTTTAATTTTAGAATTATGGTTAACTGGATTTTCTCTTAGGCCTTATCTCTATAATAATACCCTTCGTTCAAGCACCATCATACCTGAATTTAAACTAAATCATTAGATTTTCTTTCTTTACATTTGTTGTTTCAGTTATAAAGTAACGATTATATATTTTTCCCGTAAATCTTAATAATTATAAAGATTTTGATTGGTTGGTTATTACCAATATTCGACATCACACGTTTTGGATTTGTCGTTTTTAAACAATGGGCTAATCCGGATAAGAACAACAAGAACGCACATGATATTTAAAATAAAAATATTAACAAACCTAAATTTAACGAACTGAGTTTTGTTTATAAATTTTTTAAATAATTGTTTTTATTTAATAAAGTTGCCGCATCTTAGAATCTTGTATACACCGATTAGCCAAATCTTGGTTGGTAGACAGCTATCTCTATAATAATGTTATGATAAAAATAGTATAAGAATCCTTATATGCATTTTACACATTTTCTAGTTATGTTAAGAATTTTTATTGGTTACTGCTATGCCAGCTTCCAAAAAACAACTCGACGGAATGACCTTCATACCTGAATTTGAACAAACTATCAAATTGTTAGTCTAATTTTATTTACATTATGAAGTAACGATAATGCATGTCAACGATCACGCAATTGGATTATGATTTCAGAATATGTTGTAACCAAGCATTTTCATTTGTCGCTAATTAAAATATGGAAAAATAGAACGATATTATAAAAGAATTGTTTTTTTTAAAAATGCTTAACATAGCTTTAACTCAAATGGAAAGGCGTTTGCTTAGCATGCGAGAGGTACGGGGAGCGACGCCTCGGTCCTCCAAATTTCTTTTAACTTTCTGAAATTAGCTAATTTTATATTAAGTTGTCAAGGGGGTTTAGCTAAAATTATGGAGCACACGCTTTGCATGCGGGAGGTACGGGTATCGATGCCTCGGACCTTAATGTTTGTCTGGCCAAGCGGTTAAGACCCCCTTATTGACCATTGATTTTCTTCACTTTAAGCTCAAATGGGAATTCTAAGTACACCAGAACCAAACCCATGGGCCCTTCTAAAATAAATTAGTTCGAAAAACTAATTGTTGGCCCCACGTTAAAATAATCGAGTAATTGAACCCTCAAAGCTTCTTTTTATTTTTCAAGTTTTCTTTTTAAATGCCATATATGCACCTTAGCCAAATCTTGGCCGCGTATCAGCTATTCTTTATAGTAATACGGTTGAATGACGCACCTTCATAACTGGATTCAAGGCAGTACATGGGTAAAAAAATAAATAAAAATTTGCAGTTTTTAAAAATTTATGCTTTTTTATATTTTGAAATACGACAATAACAATGGTGATATTGCTTTTTCGAGATTTTTTATCTAAATACCTCTATTTTTGCGAAAGCAACAAAGCGAGTTTAGCGAGCTTAGCAGCTGGAGCTCATTTGGTAACAACACGAAAAATTCTTCGTAGTGAGGAAGGTTTTTTTTTGCTGACTCAGCAGATCTTTGTGGCGAATTTCGAGCAAATATTCGTACCTAAATTCGTGACTATTTTATCATATTTTGCCTTGCCTTCCCATTTCTTTATTAATAATATTTGAACATTAGAGAATAATTCAATCGAGACAATATGATATATCTTTGCTGATATTTACCAAATCAAAATTAATTTCAATTCCAATACTGTCCACAGAGAATTTTATTTAAACAGTTGCAGTTTTCTTCTATTACCTATAACCGTATACCATATTTAACTTTGACTTGCCAACAAGTTTGTCATGCTTTCGCAAATCTTTATTTATTCATTCGTTTTAGAATTGTCACCATACCACATTTCCATGTTTTATCCCAATTTCGTGCCATAAAAACCCAAATTAATTAAATTAAACCCTGGGTTTAACCACCCTAGGCATGGGTAATGTACTTTCAGAGTGCAACCAAAAGCTTTTTCATTTTAAAGACAAACAGTAGATAAATATAAAATAAAAGGCCGAAGCAAAATATATTTTTTAAATAAAATAAAATTTTTTAAATAAAAAGTCATCGCTACTATAATTTTTATCTACTTTTAGTGGCTTTTACATCCCTGTTCCAAAGTCTTACATTGACATTGTTGCCAAGGATGCGTTTAATGCTATCGTTGTCAAAAAACTTGAATGTGTCGGCCACGGTTACGTAAACTGAATTTATTTCACAAAGGGCGACTTGCAGTGGAAAAGGTCAATTGACAGAAAAAGTAATAAAGAAATCACAGAATTATTTTCTTGTAACAGGACACCAAATAAGTCCACGAACTCGGGACAGCTGGTGTAAGTACCAAATGGATAAGCACAACGGCACGTGTACGTATAAAGACGAAGCAAGTGTACCTGTCATTATTCGTGACATGATAAAGCCAAGTTTTTTTAAATTTAAGCAGTGATGATTTGCTCAAGAAATGTCTATACGGTAAACTCAAAACAGCAATGACACACTCAAAGGTATGAATTGAAAGCGATGCCCTAAAGATGTTTTTGGTTTTAAAACTACTGTTGAGATAGGAGTTGCTTCTGCTGTTCTGAATTTAAATGATAATGGATCAACTTCTATATTAGATGTTCTAACACGTTGAAAATTTGATTTTGGTGATTTTACTGAACAGTATTGTTTGGCAAATGACGGACGATGTATACGCTCAATAGGGCAAAGTCAACAACGTTTGTGAAATAACAGCGTAATAAAAATTTACGAGTACGTCGAAAGGCTTTTATTGATAGTGGTGAACAAAAGAAAGGTGGTGCTAGCTAAGTTTCTGGTTCATTCCATAGTCTATGAAAATCGATTTTTCATAAAAACATGAAGTAGTATTTTTTTAAATTAGGAGACATTTATTTAAAAACCTAGTTATATTTTGTTATAGGTATGTGAAGGGGTTTTAATTATGCGCGTTCTAATCACAAGAAACTTGAAATACTAGTTTGAGCTTATTTATAAAGAGAAATCTAATGAAATAGTAGCAAGTCTTATTTTCATTAATATACACAATTTAAAAAGATTTATTCTCACATCTACTTACAGAATTATTGTTTTTTTTTTAAACTTTAACTCGTTTTTCTCAAATTCAAACATTTGGAATTGTGCGTGAAATAGTTTTCGTTGAATTGAGCTTTTGAATTTAAATTTTCAGCAGTTTATAATACACATGTTTTGGTCTAGTATTGCGACCCAAACGGTGAATTTTTTTGCCCGTTTTTATCTATAATAGTAAAAAATACTTGTTTCAAGTTGAAAAATATGAAATATAGAATAAATTTTTATGGAAACAGGCCCAGACAAAATCTAATTAAATATGTTACTTTTTATTCTTACATGTTTTAAAAGGAAATATGTTGCATGCAATTTCCTATTACTGAGTTTAATATTTAACTACACTAATTTTGGGATTTTCAAGACCACCTTAATTCTTGGTGTTTATAGGCTCCCAAATACAATCCTGAGCAACTAATTATCAAGAAATAAATATGAAACTAACTTTTAAAGTAAAATAAGTCAATTAATGTTAAATAAAATAATATGACATGTCCATGTTACGGACTACTAGAATTCAAAAAGAAAAATGAAAAAACAGCCATGGCGTAAAATTATAAACTATACAAATAAATAAATACATTGGGGGAAAAAGCCAATAGCGAAATTGAAATTTTTTTTCTAACGATCAAAAACCATTCTTCTATGGTTATTTTAGCCAGAAATTCCAGCAAATATTTCTAAGCTACACACAAATGAGAAATGCCAGATTCTGCAAACGTTTCCGATTAATAAACGTCAAAAAAAGAAAAAAAAGAAAGAAATAAAAAAAATTTATATAAAACTATTGAAACATAATTTTTACCATTGTAGTGTTGAAAGTAGGATTAATTTTTATATATCCACAGAATTCCACAGAAAATAAATTAACCGGATTAATTTAAGGGGACAGAAAATAAAGATTTTGCGTATATTCCATTTCGAAGACGAACAAAAACAGATTATTTTAAAATATTAATATTTATGTTTTAGATCTTCAGGATTTTGGCAATGGGATGTTAATCTTGAAAAATCATTGCGTATTATTATTATTATGTATTTTATATTAATTTACACAAATTAAAATATAATACTAAAAATTGCTTTCAGCGAATTGGATTATAAAAAAATTTTTTTGGATATTCCATAAAAATTTAAGTTAGGAGCTAAGAAATTCTCGATACTTTATATCATATTCTGAATACAATAAAAATCCGTAAAAATTAACCCCGCTAAGTAGAGTGCTATTTCAAACTTTTGTGGGACGAAATCTCAACGATTTTTTAGCTTTTCCGATTTTTCTTTGAAACAAGCGAGCCTTGAGCATTTCCAGCTTAAGTGTCAGGGGAAAAATACAAAAGAATTCAAGAGTCATTCCACACTGACTGTGTTCATTAGCGTGGAAATGGACTCAAACAAATTTTCTCTCTTTTTTATATTCAATACATCACTCTGTGTTTATATATATAGATGGAAGTAAACTTCGAAAATGAACAAGAAAATTTTGACTTACATTCAACCTAAAATTGCTAAAAAAAAAAACTTGAAAACAATCCCAATATAAAAATTCAAATTAGGTTTGACTTATAATGAAGATCAATAAGATTACGAAAACATCAATATGTGTATCAAAATTGTTCCCCTTCAACTATTTTTTTAATGTAAAAAATTGAACTAATTAAAGATAAAAGACTACCAATAATCTGGCAATATTCAAAAGTGCATCAAAATCCAAGAAAATTTATGAGCAAATTTTATCTTTGAAATGAACTATGTGGCATTATCCGTATTCCTATCTATAATATTTGTTTCATTATTTAAAGTTGGTTTTTCACGATCATATGCTAAGGCAAGAAAGTCAGCAAGAAGTTCAGTTAATTTATCACACAATGCCGACAGTTGGTCATACGAACCAAGCAGCGCAAAAACGCCCGAACGTGATTTCAGAATTCGCCGAGCATATACCGATAAAATAGTTTCTATTTCTTCATCTAGTCGAATTTCGTAATTAGCTAGCGATAAATGTCTTTTCCGATACGTGCGAATAATTGAAATAGCTTCATCAAAATGTCTATTAGCAACTGCGTCGGACACCATATCAGCGATTTCTGAAAAAGTTATTATTGGGCCAGGTGAAGTATCGTCAATATTTGATGCAGATGTCTGTGAAGCCATTAATTCACTTCGTATACTAACCAGATCTACAGTTACGTCAGTGATCTAAAATTAAATGAGCTCACACATAACAAGTTAGCTGGGGAAAAAAAAGATAGATAGATATTTTCAAAAATATTTGTGTTTGTCAACTCAGGCATTAATAATTAAAAAGATATAAAACGCATGTCATGAGTTAT
>JAUZNK010051630.1:0-15867 GCA_035046665.1 Euphysa ruthae
CACAGACAGACACATACACACATACAGACACACACACACACACACGTACAGACACACACACACATACAGACACACACACACACACACATACAGACACATACACACACACAGACACACACACATAAAGACACACACACACACACACACAGACACACACACACACACAGACACACACACATAAAGACACACACACACACACATACAGACACACACACACACACACAGACACACACACAGACACACACAGACACACACAGACACACACACACACAGACAGACACATACACACATACAGACACACACACACACACACGTACAGACACACACACACATACAGACACGCACACACACACATGCAGACACACAGACACACACACACAGACACGCACACACACACATGCAGACACACAGACACACACACATACAGACACACACACATACAGACACACACACACACATATAGACACACACACACATACATACATACATACATACATACATATACATATATATGTTTTTAGTAAAGTTTGAAGGAAAACCAAAAGGGAGTTTTTAACCCCATATATGAAATGTTATTATTCCAAAAATCTCGGATCACAAATTCAACAATCTTTGTTGATAGCGTTTTTTCTCTTAAATTTCCACCTACTTGTTGGAAGTTTTTGAAACAAGAGTTTTAGTTAAGTCGAAGCTTTTTTAAAAAGTTTTGTTGGTAGAAATAGCTAGACGACTAATATTTAACATGGGAAAGAGTGTCTATCTGAATTATTAGTTTAATAAAGTTTTCTCAAAGTTTCTTAAACTCTCACTAATCGGTGATTATGGTGACCATCTTGAAAACATAATGGGTAATAAGGTCATCGACTGAAGCATCTTGGTAAATGAATCTTCATCAATTCCGGAGTATATATTACTTTTTTTGAATATCGTTATCTCATTGCTGTTATAGGAGAAAACAGTTTCAAGAGAATTCATTACCAAACTTAACTCTATTTTTTTGGTTAAATAATTCGGCCAATGCGTCAAGTCGTCGTATCAGAACTGCACGTGGCTAATTTAGCCTACACCTAAAGTTTCTAACAATACTTTTTAGTCTACATTGATAGAATCATCAAAAGAGTTTCCCTTCTCTCACGCTGTTTTATTTAGATAATTAGAAATAACGAATACTTTATTTCTTCTAATGCTGATTTGGAAAACTCCACATTAACTTCATCTAAAGTCACGATTTTCAATTTCTCCATACTCAGTAGTTATATAACGTGGATTTTAGAAATAATGACACGCTAAGTTATTCTTGGCAATATTTCAGAGCATGATTAATAATTTTTGAAACTAATCAGCAGCCAGGGTTCTTCTACTGCTTGCTCTTTCTTTCTAAGGAATGAGGAGAAAAATAAGAGGTCATTGGCTCAGCACTGAAACCTCATTTACTTTTCTCTAGTCGCTAAAACATGCCCATTCTAGCAACACAAATTCAGGGATGGCCCCATTTAAACGATAGAATTATTAATCTAAAATATACCGTTTTTATTGTATTGTCTCATTAAGCTATGATGATATTTGTCACTAGCAATATTTCTTCATTTAAATTATAAAATCTGCTGATATATTTTTATTATTTGTTACATATTTGTTTATATATAAATATGCTTAGAAAAGATTTATAATTTTCTATTGTCTCCTCTCAGTAGGTGACGTGGCGCTGGTGTCAAGGTTGGAGATGCGTGACAGGGCTTGACTGGTTAAAGGCCTTTACTGTTTAATTGTTTAACAACTCACAAAAATTTTTATATGTTGTTATTCTTTAAAGAATAAAAGCAATTCTTCATATTTTCCTAAATGTTTACAGTCAGCAGCGTGACGAGGACGTAAATTTTTGTCATAATATTTCAGGGCATCAAATAGTCTTTCAAATGTCGCCAGGGGAGAACGCAAAATTTTGCGTAAATTGTGTTCTGTAAGTGGAGCTTTTCCTTATTCGAGGGACTAGAATTGACATAGCTTAACTACTAGTTTTTCTAACTACCGATGTTCTGATTTGTGTTTATAAGGCTCGAGAAATCTTAAGTGAAGTATTGTTGATTTAGAGATTCAAGTCTAGAAACAAAAATGTGAAGATGAAGTTGAAAATTTTATTTTCTAGTGTATCCATATTTCAATAGCCTAATACAAAAAATATTAATTTAATATGATGATATAGTTATAATCAAAAAATGGTTTGTCAAGGTTAAAAGTTTCACTTCGGCCTTGTTGTTTTATTACTTAGAATCTAAAGTTAAGCTTTTGCCTTGTCCAGTAAGTATAGAGTGGATCCCGAATGTAATGTGTTGATTATATATATGCTGACATATTGTTCAATAGTTCACTGAGAATTAATGTTCAAAGGTGTTTTCCTAATTTATGGGATCCTGTAAAAGTTTCACTTGTTTTAGAAAACAATTACATAGTTTATTTGTTTTCAACAAAACGTTTTTAATGTAGAAAATAGTTACATAGTTTTCTCAGACTCTCTTCATTAGGTTTGGTTTTTGAATTAAAGTAGGCGTAAAGTACATTTCCTCATGTGAGCTTTTTCTGTAAATTTTTCTTGCCTAGAAATAGCCCCTGCTATAGTTTGTTCTAAGCACGATTTAATAATTTTTAAAAAATTTTTCAAAATTTATAAAGCTAAGTTTATAAACCTTTTTTAAAATTTTTTTTAAGTTACCATTTGGATCATCATTCCATACTCAAATTATCATAGAGAATATCATTCCATATTCCAGTTACCATAGAGAACATTATTCCTTATTCAAGTTACCATTTGGAACATCACTCCATACTCAAATTACCATAGAGAACATCATTCCATATTCGAGTTACCATAGAGAACATCATTCCATACTCAAATTACCATAGAGAACATCATTCCATATTCCAGTTACCATTTGGAATATCATTCCATACTCAAATTACCATAGAGAACATCATTCCATATTCGAGTTAACATAGAGAACATCATTCCATATTCCAGTTACCATAGAGAACATCATTCCATATTCCAGTTACCATTTGGAATATCATTCCATACTCAAATTACCATAGAGAACATCATTCCATATTCGAGTTACCATAGAGAACTTCATTCCATATTCAAGTTACCATTGAGCATTATTTCATATTGGCACGTTCTGAAAATACTCGTTGTCTACTTTTACTTTTTTTGGAAAGTAAATTTATCTCGATTGATATGAAGGGGAGCTAGCAAACCTTATTTTTTCTTTCTTTTTTCGTTTGACTTGTCTGCTTACCAGTGATAAATTTTCCACTAATATTTCAGTTTTCAATTTTATTGTTTTTTTTTTCTCTTGAAATTTCTTGTTTTTATTTGCTGAGCCCATATATTTTCTAATAAAATTAAGGTTTTCATGACTTTATTCAAGTTGGTTTGATAATTTCTTTTTTTCTTTTTTTTTTTTTACACTTTCGCTTGTTTGGAAATGGTGATTTTTCACCAAAAGTTACTTTTTTTTTCAATCGAATCGAATTTTATCAGAAAAGAAAATGTTAGCATTATTCTTTAGAATTTAAGTTTTGATTTTGCAAAGATTTTAGAAAATTTTATTTCTGATAACTTTTTGAAATTAGAATTTGAAAATTGCGTTTTTTTCATTTTTAAAGGATTTTCCTGAAGCACATGATTTACTAGCGCTTGTTTCTCCTAAAATTCACTATCAATAGATTTTTTTTTTTTAGTCTTAAAAGTCATTTGTTAGTATTTTTATTTTCCTATAATTTTATGTTTCTCATAGATTAAAAAAAGTAATCCATTTGGTATATTAACAAACTATTTCTACATGCTACGATTTCTTTTTTAGATACTACATGCACACATGGCCTATAACGTTCAGTATAATAGCTTTTTCCAATATACTCATGGTAGTAACATTAGTGTTTTTATGGCGAAAAGGTGACGTGGGTGCTGATGAAATCGACGAAGATAAGGAGACTGATGAGGAAGATGAGGGAGGTGAAGAAATACACACAATAGGATACAATGAGGAAAGTGGTGTTGATATTGAAACAAATGATGATGGCAATATTGAAGCCGATTTTGATAGAACAGATACAGAAAATGAACAGGATAACTTGATTAGAAGACGTCTTCCGCAAGAAAATAGTTGATGGTATTTTTGGAGTGGTTTCACCAAAAGAATACTCATTATGCTGCCAAATGAAATTATAAAAATTGCTGTTCTGTTTGGTGTACACAGGCATATTGATATTCTATAGCTGAAAATATTTTGTTGGAATATGTTTTTTTATCGTCCTATAATTTTTGCATCTTATAACAACTATAAATTGGTTATGAGGCATGAAGTTTGACTGACTGTTTAAGTGACATCAAAATTTAAAAATAAAAATAGAAACTTCCATTGTTTTTCAAATTCGGAAAAAATAAAATGGAAATCTTAGTTGGAGCCATCTTTTTTTCCAAGTAATAATAATGCCATGGGAGAAAGATTGTGGATTGTGGTTTTTGGAGTTTTTGAATTTAAATATTTGCATTGCGTGTTCCATTCTAAATGTGAGAGCTTATCGTTTACAACTAATTTAAAATACGCTTTTGCATGGTATGAAAAAAATTGTATAGGTGAGATGGATAAAAAACATTAAACATAAGTAAATTTGGATAAATCTTTATAAATGATAAAAAAGATAAAGAAAAAAAAAAAAGATAAGTTATTTTTATTCAAGAAAATTGCTCGTGGCATTAATTCATTTTTCCCGTTTTTATCTCAGTAACGGGTGTGTGTAAAAACCCTGTGACTAATAATTTGTAATAAAGGTGGGATTGGTTAAAATTTTCTTTATAATTTCTTACAAATAGGCGGAATATAACTTTGACAATGGCTTATTATTAAATTCTTTGATTCTGTGAATTATTTCGAACTTTAAGGTAATATAAAATATATTTTTATGAAATTTTCTAAAAAGATGATGGCGTTTATGACATTTTAATTTGTGAAGTATTTCAGGATAGGCTAACAAAGAACTGACGTCATAAAAATTACCAGATAAATGTAAATAACCCTGGAAGTTATAAACAGCAAAGTAATTGAAACGAAATAGGAATTCAATCATTTTTCCTTTTTTTTGGTATTTTTTGTTTTTATTTGATGAGATTTTGGAGTTAAGTTCTGTCTTACACGGCCTAGTTTAAGCAACTGTTAATTATAGGTTAGAAATAGATACCCATCGCTGGCTTGATTAAAAGTCGAGCATGGCAAAAGGGAGAATTTTTTTTGCCTACTCAGAAATCTTATATCTTATAATCTTAAATCTTATATTCTTTGTCAAATCTTTGCTAAAGCTGGTTTTTAATCCCCGTAAACAAAACGTCCCCTTCCCCTGTAATCAAATTTTGTTCTGGTGGGCTCACACATAGTTTATGGGGCCAGGGTAAGGAAACTACCGGCAAATTCAACTTTCGGTAAAAGTGGGATAAAAGTATAAGATTATTAGTTATGAACGTAAGTAAAAAATTGTATTTTGTATATTTGTAACTTGTATATTTGCTTGTAAAGAAATATAATAATTAAATAAACAATGAATACTAGTAAACCTATTAACAAAAATTCGTTTTGGTACCTCTACTTTGCGCCAAAAACCTCATGGTAACATAGCCATTTATTAAAAATTGATTAGTTACTGTAACTAGGACATAACTCTGTCATATGGCTATTTTTAAGTAGAAGTTATCTTGGTATTGATAGTGTAACCAAATGTAGTTTTATAACACTCTAATTATAGTTTATTATGTTTAGTCATGTCTGAACCTTAACTGCTATAGAAGGTATTTTTTTCATTGTGCCAAAAAAAAAATTATCGTTTATGTGTCTGGATTGTATATAAATTGGCGTAGTATCGGTTATTATCAATTTTTATGACGGATCGACCGAGATGATAAATTTTCTAAAGGGTTTGCAAATTCATCCTGGATTTTGCTCTAAAGAATTCTATTTTGTAAATAATAACAAAAGGGTACTCTCGATGGAGAGAAAGCCAATTGACAATATAGAGCCGCAGCAAAAAGACATTAAAGTACGGCCTAAAGGCTTCACGGATTCCGTGGAGCAAAGAGAATGTTTAACTTAGGGTGCTGGGTTATTTTAGGGAGATATTTCAATTTTTTATAATTTGTTCTTGTTTTATACTTTTAATATTTATTTAAGATAATAGCAATTAGCAGCACGTATATTACCTTTCGGGAATAATGGGTTATTTCGCATGTTTGTTTCCCTTTACGCAAACTTATAAAGCACTGTTAGGATAAGATTACAGATGTTAAAAAAGAAAAGGGAAACTGCAATTATCAAAATTTTATCCTGCTAAAATAATCAATTGTTCTAAAATCATAATATAGCACAAAAAATTTTTATCACTGAAATACATATGACATTTTTATCCGAATATTTATCCATATTTTAATATTATATTCACGTTTTTATATATTTTATACGTTTAAAATTTACAGATATACACAAAATCTGTTTATTTCACTTTAAGCATATGCACATAATATGTACATGAATAACTATATTCAATGTGGTCTTATGTACATAAAAATGAGTGCCAATATGTTTAATTTTTGAAAAATTCGTATATTTTGTATGCGTTTACTTTAATACGTCCTAAAAACCTAGGTATAGCTAGCTATGGCTGGATATTTGAAAATATTTTTTCTTTCTTTTTTGCTTTATTTATTCATCAAGTGATGTTTCCTCTTCATTGTCAAAAATAGTCAGGTTATTGATGAATATACAGTCAAATTTTTTGAAAACTCCCGATCATTTTTTCGACATTTGCTATTCTTTTGATAGTAAAGAATTCACCAGATTGGTATAAAATCATTCAGAAATCTAGTGTTATATTGGTAGCATTTTTTTGAATTATGTTCTGGAATAGGTTATTGCACACCACGTCTCAGATACAATTTAAGGACACCTCACGCTTTTACACTGAGTCTTGCGTTTAAACTACATCTTTTCGAATTTATAAAGTCCGTCAATAAACGATTACATCTGGATTAAATAGTCGGAATCTTCCTGAGCTAGTCCACTGTCATCGAAACTTCTTTCTCTTTCCTTCTTCCACGTTATAATGTCATCTTCTAACTTTTCGGAATATTTCTCTAAAGACACAATTCTTTCTTTAGCTTTAAACAATTTTTTGTCTAATTTGTGTCGAACGCTGTCGCTTCTTGAAAGCATTTGTAGACTATTACGTTTTGCTTGTTCCAATTCGACCGACAACGCATTTTGCTTTTCTCGCATGTCTTGTAGCTTTGACTTTCTTTCCTGACAGGTGAGCTTTAAAATTCGATTTTCATCAACTATTGCTTCGTTGGACTCTGTGAGGTAGTGCACCTAAGTAAAAAATTTTATAAGAAGTAATCAAAAAATTGATTATTTTAAATTTTAGTTTGTTTTATGGCAGTTTTTACCATCTTTTTGTACGAGGCCTTTGCTGGTGAGAAAAATGAAATAGATTTAGTAGCAAAAAAAATGAAAAAAGTATAAATTTTGTTATAAAAACTTCATATAACCGACAGTTTATCAACTGTAAAACTTGCAAATGTTGGACAAGTTGGTTTTTCAACATTTCGTTTGAAAAATTTTGGGCTTCCCACCTAGAAGTCACCAAAACTACTTTATGTGTTATAATTCTTGTAATTTATTACTATTGCTAGAGCTACGTATATTTCATTTCATTTATTTTTGTACTTGAAAAATTGACTTTTATCAAACAAAATACTGCTCGGTTATGCACTCTTTATAATAATAAAATTTGATGTAGGTAAGATACAAAATAATACTTCATGTTGCTATTTTTTAAGTATATCAGAAAATTGATTTATTTTGTATTACCTGTCGCTGTAATGCTGAATTATCAATTGCCAATTCAGTGTTTTCGCCACTATGCAAGATTTCATCATATTTCATTTGCAATTGGGATTTCTCTATTTTACAAGTGTCCAATTCACGCTTAAGTTGTTCGAGTTCAACAATTGGGACAAGTTCTTCGTTATTTTCCTTGAGGGTAGACAATTTATCAGAAGAGATTGCAGGCATGTCTTGCGAAGCTTCTGTATTGGAAGTGGCACAGAATTTCAACAGATCGGAATACTTGATTTCAGGTATTTCAATAACTTCGATCTCTTCTCTGTCTTCATCTATGGGAATTGTGATATTGATACTCCGAGAACCTTCTTTTACCATCATCTTTTGTTTCGATAATTGAGGAATATCCTCAACCTTGTTACTTTTTTTGCTTTCTTGCATCTGAGAGTCAACGGCTGCTAGCTCTTGTATTAATAGATTTATCTGCTTTTGCCGTTCTGCTAAAATTTTATCTTTTTTACTTAATTCGCGTTCTAGCTCTGAAATCATTTCTGACATTTCGACTTTTTCCTGGATCAATTCCTTAAGTCTCGATGCACGACATATTTTGATCTCTTTCGCAGCTGATATTGGTTGGTCTGCATAATTATCCCGAACCTCATTTATCAAATTTTTTTGTTCTTTTTTCATCATATTGATTTTTCTTGCGATGTGAGCAGGTGTACGTTGAGATACAACTTTGGCGACCACTTTTTTCTTTTGTAGTTTAACTGGTTCTTCTAAAGGCGATATTGCTTCATCCGCCGTTGGTTCCTCTTTCGTATTATTAAGAATGTTGTTTGATTTATTTCTAAATTGTTTGACTGCTACCTCATACCTGACTAAGTGTTCGGTTATTCTAAAAAGCTCTCCTTCTAAAGAGGAAATATCTTCCGCAGTGCCATTGGATCTCCTGTATGGTTCTTGATCAGACAATAACTCGAACTCACTGCACACCTTTAAAATTTCACTAGCAAATGTTTTGATTTTATTGTCAACCTTTTTATTTCTTTCAAGTTCTTCGTTTTTATTAGTTACTGCAATTTCCTTTTGGGTGAGAGCTGAATCTCGTTCTTCTTTCAAATTGCTCAATTCTTTCTCAAGATCTTCGATTTTTTTACTTTGTTGGTTTGCTTTGTTTTGTAAATTGTTTAGAGAATATTGGCTTTCCGCGTTTTGCTCTTCTCTAATAAACAAGGAATCGTGAAGACGTGTGTTTTCGGAATGAATTTGGTCGATAACATTTGATTCTTCCTTGCGTCGCTGAATAAATGTGTTCATTTTACGATTTCCAAAATCCCGCTCAGACATCAGTGTTATTCTATCCTGTTGAAGTTTTGAGTTCCGTTTTATCAAATTTTCTTTTTCGTTGACTAAATTTTTATATTTCGTTGTTAACTCATCATACCTAAATTTAACAATTAATTCTTTCCATTAACGCGAACTAAATTCTATATTTTGAAATCTAAAAATTTCAGAAATAGTTCTTTCCTTTTTGACTTTTAATGCAGCTGTTTATGTTTTAGCTGCTGTTGCATCCATTACCTTCACAGTTCAGAAAAGGTTTTAAATAAACAAAACACTTTGCAATAAATTTTCTTTTAAACCATTGCAAACAGAGGTAAAAAAAACCTCCTCCTTTAACTGTCAGAATTGACCATTGATAATTAATATGTTAAGAATCTGGAAAATTTTAGGTTTTTTTGGTGTTTTAATTGATGAGAGCGTCTCATGGAAACATCACCTTATTCCAATTATAAAGAAAAAAGAAAAAATTCTTGAGACTTGAAAGCCATCTTCGTAGAAGTTTAAGCTTAACCATCAATCATAATTAAACTGATGCAGATTTGGAAAGTAAATTTTCAAAATAATAAATTACAGCAACAAAATATGTACTTTAAAGTAATAAACTTTAGAAACAAATTAATTAGTTCTGCCCCTTTGTTAAAAGCATGAATTTTCTGTCTCTTGGAATTTTAAAAGAAAGTTTTTACCGTGAATCGGCAGTTATGTTCCTGACCAAACTGACTGTAGATTGAAATCCCTGAACAAACTGACGGTAGGCTGAAATCTAATTCTGGTGGAATTTGGAATGGTTAAAATTAAAACTTATGTAAATAAATAGAGTTGAAACAGCATACCTTTTTTCATAGTCAGCCAATTCCATTTTTATTTGGACGATATCATAGCCTTCTTGACTTCCTGAATATGAGCTTTTATCGCTTCCCTCTTCAATAAAAACGAACTTCTTAGTCTGTGTCTTAGGATAATCTATGGATTGAACTTTACTCTTACGGCGGGTAATCCTAGGATTGATTTTTGGTGAGGAATGATTATATAAGAGGTCTGGAGACAGGTTGCCATTTGAATCAGTTTCTTCTGAAGTTGGCTGATCTTTAAAATGGAATGCATTTGACCATTTGGTTTCACCTTTTACCTTGAAAGAATGACTGCGTCCTAAAGATGCCTGGTAACATAAAAACAACTATTAGCTTTAGGGAATATTCTTTGTGATGATACAGTAGCTGAAATAATGTGCTATATAAAACTTAAAAATAATAAAACAAGCTAAATATTGAAATGTGTAACTTTTATGATACATAAGAAATTCAGGTTAAGTTTCTTAAGAGATATTTTTCATGTTGCAGTAATGAGTTTCCTGAAGTTTTAAATATGAATGGTTTGTTTTATGACTTTTAGTTTTTTGCGTTTATCCGGGAAAAAATTTATACATAAGGTGAGGAGGGAACCTTTAAAAACAGTGAATACCTCGAATTTTAGAAGTTCTTTAAATTGCAATAAAGCTTTCACAAAATGTAAAGATATGACAGGATTTGTCAAAATACATATCTTTATAAGAAAGGGAGAAATTAAGAATAGAAAAACACATATATACCACACTGTTTTGTTTTATCCTGTTTTGCTGCTGTTTTATTAAGAATTCATTTTCTTTTCTTAGTTGTGCAGCTTTAATCTGTTCAAAGCGAACTGAATCAGCTATGGAGGAAAAGTCTGAGAAATACGCATCTTCGTATGAGGAACACTCATTTTCTGCTTCTTGGTTAACTTCTTCAAACGATGCGGACCATCCGAATGACTTTTTTACTCTCTGGTTAGAGATCAGGAATGATGATGAGAATCCCTTGGAAGATTCAAGAAATAGCCTTGTTATTTGAAGAACTTGCAAAACGCTCATTAAGTTGTAAACAGTTGAGATGATATCATTGTCTACAAAAAACATTCAAAACCAAACTTTTTAAATTGGTTGTGTGTATGAAGACTTCCCCAAGAATAACAAAAAAAAAACAGCGGTTAAATCTTTATAATGAATTTTTATCTTCGAAACTTATAGATATGACGTCAATTATGTCACAAGCATACATTTTTGCGAAATGTTATTTTTAGAATCCCAGCAAAGAGGTAAATTTTTATCTTGCATATGCACCACAGAGTACCTTTTGATCATCTTTTGAGATTTTCAAAAATTGGTAAAAAACCAATTTTACATCTCTAATTTCTATTAATTTCATTTCGTTATAAGAGCAGAAAAATTTTTAATTCAAATATATAAATGGAATCTGGAGAGAGATTCTGCAATTCATTTAAAAATTTTGTGAAATTCTCATAAAAGTTATTATTTATACTTATTAGAATGGTATTATATTATTATATAATTATTATATGCTATTTAAACTATACCAGCGAAGGTCCAAGCCGCAAAATTTCTGCAGCTTATTTCCACATGCTAACCACTTTTATTCAAAGATTCACATAAAAATTTTACAATTCAAGTAATTTCAAGTGAAATCAAGTTATTGTCTTACCTTCATTTGATTTTTCAGTCAGAGCCTCAATAGCGTAGCTGACCTTAGTATACCAAGCGTGATTGTCTTCCTCTCCTGTGAAAAAAAAATTTACTTAATAAGGTACCAACTTTTCTCAGTTATGTGAGTTATCACATGTTGGCTGCAGTATGACTCAGCAAGAAATTTCATATGAATTTGTTGAAAATCTTTGATTTGTTTTTAAGAACCATATTTAAGATTAATATATGCTGAAAATATGGATTCTAATCGAGAAAATATTCCTGGAAAGCTTTTTACCAAGCAAAAGCGTAGCATGCTAGCAAAATTGTTGATTACATATTATATGTGAGTTTAAACCTTCAAAATTTTATACTTATAATCAAGAAGCAATATAATTACACTTACCGCATTTGGTTTTTAGAAAGTTTGCAATGTGTTCGGTTCCATTTAAAATACGTGTGACAATGTTTTCAATATCTGTGCAGACTTCAGATATCATATAAGCGGTCTCGTTGAACATATCTTGCGTATCATTACGATCGATATACATCATTTCGTTTTTAATTTTGCTTATTTTCTGCATGCTTTGATATACAACATCGGTAACATAGTAAATTTGAACGCAGCTATTATTGTCAGTTATAGTCTGAAAATGTGTGTGTACATTCGAAATTGTTGAAACTGCTGTTGTAAATAGCGATATTGTTGGGGTAGAATTTCCCATAAACTGGTGCAAGTTTTCGCTGTTTTCTATTAGAAGTTCTAACATCTCTGAAATTTCCAATGAATGTCTTGTGTGTTCGATTGATGTGGTTTGAGAATTGAAAGTGTTTTCATTAAAGTCCGTCTAAATAAAACAAAAAAAAAAAAAAAAAAAATTGAAAAGGAAAAATTTAAGTTGTTTTTTTACATTTTGTTGTGATAAAATATCAAGAACAGATTCGCCTATTTTAGAGAAAATCTTTAGATTCTTCATTTAACGAAAGTTATTGTGTAATATGCAATCTAATTAGTAAATGGATAATCTAATTAATGACGACATAATTTAAAAAAATACTGGAAAAATATTTTTCTGCCTAAGTTTTTAATCTTTTGAAATCCTATCTACGTATTTATATTTTCTGATAAAGGTATATTGCAGTTCCAAGAAAGTTTTTAATTTCTCCTGGCATATTATATAAAATATCGCGTCTTAAGGAGGTTTTAGATCTCATCTCATTTGCATTCAAACTTTCACGTGTGCAGTTACATTTAGTAGACAGATATAGATAAGCTTTTAAAGAACATGCTACCATTTATCGGCATTCACATAATTTACATTCATGAGAACACAAATAGGAAAGATGTTTTTACAAACCTGAGTCTCTGTAGCGACATTCAGGGCGTTCAGTGAGCTTGAGATAAAGTTGCATATGGGTCGTGATGCTTGTAATTCCATTTCTAAATAGATAATAATATCTAAAGAGCTTCAAACGAAATCGACATATATACATATATATCTGATATTTTTAAGTAAAAATAAAATTTATAATAATCCGCTTTACTCGTAGAACCTTAACATAAAAGCAGAATCGATTTTTCTGAAGATTTTCGGACGTTTCAATGGAATAAAATAGTAAAATTGCGCATGAAAATTTCAATGAAATTATCCTATTATTTAGGGGTTTTATAAATGGAAGTACCTTTGATTTCTCTTAGAAAATCTTATGCTTTGTGTGAAAATCCTCTGTTTGTATACTGCGGAACTCTTCCCCTTGTATCATGAGAGTACTTATATTCTATGATTTTTTTGCTTCTAATATTCTCAACAAAGTATTGCCCAATAAATTTGGATGATAAAAAAGATCAATTATTAAATCATGCCTACCTAAAATCTCTATTCGTTTTGTTAGTTTTCTCGCAAGTAGTTTGTAATCAAACTATAATAGAAGAAGAAATACATACATTAATTTTAAATATTTAAATGAATCGAATCGATAGTCAATATAAACTTCGCGTCCTGTGCCCTACATGGTATGAAAAATTGAAGTGTTTAGACAATTTCTTCAAAGTGGTAACTATGTAAATAAAAATTATATCTTTTACTTGTTACTTTGTTGAGTAACTTTGCAAAAATATTTTGTTAAAAAAATTTCGATAAAGTTTATTTTACGGGGGTAGATTTGGTGAATTAAATCTTCGTTTGACTTTGTTTTCTCCAGTATTCAAGTGTTTCAGAGAAGAGGGTGCAAGGAAATACGATAGACTAAAGTGACCTTTATGGCTTTCGGCAGTAACACTTTTTACATGTCCTTTTTCTACATTGCTTATCGGGTAGAATATTAGAAAAAAGTTTGTATGCTTCCCACCATAACTATTATATCTATCAAGTTTTTTTTAACCCCTTCCTAAGTTTGTAACAACAAATGATTTTGATGTAAGTTTACCTCGATATTTAAACTCATTCTTTCTTTGTTAGTAATTGTTCTTGCGCGAGTTCCAAAGTTTAAGCTGCATCTTGTTTCATAAGATTCTCCCGAAGAAGGTGCGACACAAACCTAATGACAATATATTACATACCATGATTAACTTTTCGGTATATTTCCTCAGCCTTAAATGGCGTTAAAATTCTACTCATAAAAGGATCGCTATGTTGAAATTTAAGTTTTGATATTTTAAAGCTGCCTTGTGTTTGAATTCTAGGTGAAAAATCCATGTTTTAAAAATCAAATCATTGCCTTCATAGATTTTTAAATAAAAAATTTTTATGAAAAATCTCATTTTGACAAAATGAGGTTCGGCGTAAAAGTGCTGACGAGGAAGAGCTTTAAATCTTGGTATAATTCTATATTTAGAGTAGGAATAACATTTCACAAATAATTTCACAAATATTTCATTTTTTTTTTTTTTGACTCTTTCCTTGCTGGCAGAATCATTTATGTTCGTTTTTAAGGTTTTAGCACAATAAATATACCGTGGTAACTGCCTATTGCAATAAACCCTCGTTCTTTTAAGCTGAAATAAATACCCATTGTCTACAATTATTGTTACCGCTTTATTTCTTATTGACTTTCTCTATTTACATAGTAACAATGCCTTCTTTCTTCCCTCTTGACAGCGTCAACTATTAAATCTATGTAAGGTATTAACACTTGCTACTTTTAAAACTGCAAGTATTCACACTAAATTCGACGACCTGATGAATCTTAACAACATTACTCTAGAAATATAGAAATGGTTTTGAGAGAAAAATGCTAGTTATACACTTTCTACCAGTAAATTACTTTTCAAGATCACCAAACCCAAATCCACGTGCAAATAGGGCTGTTTCATCCTCAAAATGAGTTTCATTTTCATGAAAACTACTCAAAAAGTATTTAGTGATAAGAAAAACTAATTATGAATAAAATTACCGTTTACTATTCCTTTTATAGACCCATAATAAAATACTCTCCAAAGTCTAATCTAAAACTAAAAACACATATTAGGCAGATTTAGCTACTATTGCTATTTTCAGAAATCACTAGCTACTTTAAATGGAAAATCAGTGAAACATGATGAAATGGAGCAAATATTATTTATTCTTGGGTGAATTTAAGGTATATTTTTTTTAGTTTTATCAAATTAAGCGTTTACCGTATACGATTTTTCCTGAATAAAAAAAAAAAAAAAAGAAACCCTTTCTTTAAAAACTTTATTATAATGTAAAAAAGCCGTTACCAACTTATCTATCCTACAAATTATGCTTAGTAGGAACATAAATAAAAAGTGTGCAATTCGATAAATTAAAAATAACTTACAATAAAACTTGTTTGACACCTCGACCCTAAACACTCCTGTAATAGCCTAGTCAAAGTTGAATTACGAAATGGTATGTGTCGCTTCTTCCCTTCAGATAACGCATTTATCACATTGCTAAAGCGAAAGTTGAGAAAGTTTTTTAAAGACATTCTCCTCTTCTAAAATTCTTTTCAAATAGTTTTATCTATAATATCTTTTGACATAGACCTCCGACAAACAAAACAGAACAGAATGACCGATAGAAAATAAGTATCAACAAGTAACACTTTTTTCTTCAAAAAAGTAATTTTAAAATTAAGAATATCATAGTCCAAAAATATTGCAGTTTTTACAAAAAAAAAAAAAAAAAAAAAAAA
>JAUZNK010051641.1:0-15866 GCA_035046665.1 Euphysa ruthae
TTATATATTATATGCAAAAATATCTGAGTTATTTATGATGAGCTCTATAACTTCATCTATCGAATAAAAATTTATGAAGTGAAGGTAAAAAGGATCAATTAAACTTTGACATTGTAGCCATTCATTCAAATTGAAAAAAATATCTCTATCAATAGTGCACCGAGTTTTATTAGTAGAGGATTGGTTTAAAGGTTTTTTAACAATAGCAGGTTATGATCGCATAGATTTATGTCATCTTCGAAAACAACAGACTCGCAGTTGTCAAATAAGTGTACCAAACAATTCTCATTTAGAAGATCTCGTTTTGGGACCCATTTTACTCAAATGTTAAGCCTAAAATTTCATCAACAACTATTTTTTAATATGTCATTGAATTGTAATAAATTAACAACAGAAAATTATATTGGTAAACGGCTTTGGTCACAATGGAGCCATCTTTGAAGGGATTTACTAGCCAATGGTCTCATCACTGAAATAAAAAAGGGATGTTAAGCCATAAAAAAATGCCAAAACTTTTCTTAACAGCACTGAGAATTTTAAACAGAAGAACAAATTTCAGGTCAGGTTTGAGCATTGTCAGATTGATAGGTAAGTATTTTAAATGCAAACATCTGTTGATGTGTAAAGTGTTAGGAAAGTCAGGTGGAGAGCTTTGCAGTGGTATTAATGTAAATGGGCCAGTAGGCATATCAATAGCAGATAAGTGGGCAGAAAAAGTATTTGATGCCAAGAGTGACAAAGTTTTCATTATGGTAATCAAATTTTTGGATCGCAAATTCTGTATAAGTTTGTCATTAATGAGAAAGATAAGTATAAGTTGAGTTAATAGCAGTTATACCCAAGTTCAAATACAATGAACTTGTCATAATTAGTAGTGACTTTAACAGCCATGTTGGAAAGTTATGTGGAGATTATAGAAGTGTGCAAGAAATAAAGATTGCTCGAGTTTGAAGAATGTGGTGATTAACAGTAAGGGGCAGAAAAGGATGAAAATGCATAAGGTATAAAGTGGTTTTTAGACACAGATGAACTATTTCCTGGTTAAAAAATTGTTTCCCAGAATATGTTGCTGGTAAGTGAATGTTGTGAAGAGTTCTAAGGATGATAAAGAAAAGTACACACGAAATCAAAAGAACTGGAAGTCAAAAGAAGAGCATGTAGCAAGCAAATTTAGTTAAAAAACTTTAGAATTTGGCCCAAGCCGGTCAGTTGAATAAAGATAATGCTGAAAGTATCTGGACTAATTTAAGTTTTATTGAAGCCACAGGTGATACTTGTGGGTGAAAAGTATATAGATAAAGAACGATTTTATGAAGATTAAGGTTAGTTAGTCTGCAGGAGTATCAGCTTGTTTTTTCACAGAAATGGTACAAGGGGGAGGAAACACTGGAATTTAGCTTATCATTATCATTACTAGAGACATGATAGTTTCAAGAGTAAAGCCTATTGATAGATTGATGAGACATAGCAAGAGGTAATAAGGAGAGATTTGTCACAAAGGGATTTGAATTAGATCTAACACAGTTTAGAATTTATTGAAAGACAGCTCTTCCAACCACCGCTAGCAGGTAAAACGGACATTAAACTCAGAATGATGATTTCGTAAATGATTTTACAGGCCGTCCAGTGCAAAATGAATTGAGACAGAAAAAAGCACATTAAACAAATCAATTCTAAAATTACATTAATATTTCTATACATCATATATGTAATAGACTACATCAATTGACTTGCACAATCTCTGCACAGAAAATAAAGGACTCATAACTATTGCTGAGGTTAGGTTAAACATATGTAAAACCAGAAAAACACTGTTTAAGACATAAATCCAAAAATTATTCAATCTACAAGCAACCGCAGACCAATACACTTCTCATAGGTATTACAGTTACTATTGTTGGTATGTATAGGGATTATTCTTAAGTGATTATTCATACAATGCCTGTTATCCAAATCTAAATAAAACATAAAACATGCAAAATTTCAGAAAAAATCAAAGTTTTTGAAAAACGTGACATTAGTGAATCTATAAGACTGAAGTCAGCTTCAACATAAATAACCCTGATTATTTCCAATATTTTTTTGTGGACAACAAGCTTTAAATTTTCATATAACTCATTCGTGACCACAGCATTTTTACAATAAATTACGTCCTTTAACAAACAGCTTCATATCTAAGATTGGTTTGTGATCATTTAATAATTGACCCCTTTTTAAAAAGCTTATTAAAAAAAAAAAAAAAAAATTCACTAGAAAATCCATAGCTGCAGGAATTTTTCAAAAAAATCAATTAATTTTATTTTAAAAAGCTCTAATTTTTTTTGTCCTGAAGTTAACATAAATCAATCGACTTTATACGGAATATCACTTAGGATAAAATAAAAATCCATAATTTCAATGTCTCAACATGAACAGTTCTTGAGATACTGCTAAAACAATGCCAACAGTTATTACAGATAAACACTTTAAAAAATTACAATATGGAAAAACGTAAAATTTCTTCTTTGTCTTCAATATCAAAAGCTTTCATGACTAGAATCAATATCACTTCCATCATCATTTAGGGAATAATCAAAAGCACCTTGCAAGGATAAACTGTGTCTATTCATTTTTTAATAAATCAAATTACCAAGTCCCAGACAAGGCCGGGTTGCACACTTTCACTTTGAAGGCAATTTTCGACCGGTAAACGACTTCTAACTAATAGACTGGAGAGCAATTTTATTGAATTCTCCTTAAAGATTTTTTTCAGAAAAGTTTAGTAGCTTTTTAATGATTCGGCTGCTTTGCAAGTTTCAATCCATTGGAAAAAAAATGGCTGACAAATTGCAGCGGAAATTTTTTTGCTGAAGCTATTAATAATTGCCGGTTGCCAAGATGAATTTCGAGGGCTGAAATAACTTGGTATATCTATCAGTAACATTTCTACAGCTAACAGGCGAAGTATTAACCGAATTTTCTAATGCAGTCCGATTCGAAATCCGTTTTTCATGTGAGAACTATTTTCTGTAATGCAATCTCAAAAGAGTTATTCATTTAATCCCAAGAAAACTTATTATGAAAGCATTTTTTACAAACTTCTGTTTATAAATACTTTAATATTTTAGGCATGGATCTTCACATCATTCTGAAAAAAACTCTTATGAAATTTATATGATGTTGGACTGTTAAAATATTTCTTTATAAGCAAAACTGTATAAACATACTTGTAGCTTGAAATCACCTTTAAGTTCTGATGAACCACCTTTTGATGGGTTGAACGTGATATTCCACTCCGAACGCCAGCGACCATTCCTATGAAGAAAGTAGATGAAACATATTGTCATAATAAACTACACAAACTATTGAGTATTATCAGTAAAGGGCAATATGGGGAGTTTTCTTAAGAATAAAAAATTATCTTTATGTTAAAAATAAAGTTTTTTCATTTATTATCCTGTCAAAATATTCCAATTACTATATGCCTTAACATAACTAAATAATTTTCAAATGAAATGCAAGTTGATATGCACCAAAACCACTTCTACTGTTTTAGCAAAATATACTAACTGTAGAATTAAGCTAATCTCAATCTAATGCTGAACACGTTGAGGGTTTATGTCCAACATTATTTAGACAAGCTTAAAGATAAATAAGCTTCAAATAAAATTTAGTTCAAAGAAATCAATCACGGAACTATTCTGAAATTAAGAGAAATGAAAAATACACAAAAATACATTCTCAATATATATTTCAATATTTAATTGCGAGGTTTCAAAAAATAATAATTTTGGTTAGTTAGCATTTCATAATTCAGATAAGTTAACTAAGTTACCAGTCAAAATAAAATTTAAACCAATCGATTTCCAGCCACTATTTCACCACTTGATTTGAAATAATATTTAAAAAATAAAAAAAAAACTAACCAAAAGTTATGGGGTTGGAAACGATGATCTTCAATACAGATAGTTATAGTGATATCTTCTCCTGATGTTGAGCTAAAAACCTGTCAAAAATACAATTGCATTATGTTGTTGTTAACATAAGTTACCAAATATACATATCCCCACACTGAAGTCTTTCCCTGATTGTTAACTTAAAAAATGTCAACATATAAGCCACTAAGTGATGTATTTTCCAGGTAATTTGCTTAGATCCTGTTAAAAACACATTCATATTGAAATTTTCCAGGGACTGAGATAAAAAAAATTTTTGATAAGAATTTATTTATCAAAACTCCCATATTTAAACACCATGAAAAAATGTTATACAGCAAAATAATAAAATACAAAATTAAACACCAGAAGCTTTGATAGAAAATTTCGGAGATTCCAAAATTATGACTAAGACTATTATCTTTGCTATGCAAAATTACAGCAAGATTATTCAGCAAGCATTCTATTAACACAAAATTTCAAGATATTCTCTAAAATCATAACAACAACATAAAATGAGAATTTTTTTAAGAAAAATTTAAAAAAGGCATATCAAATTTAACATTCAGCTCAGAAAAATTTTCAAAACAAAAGACAAAAAAAAAGTGGCCAGAAATAACTTTAACAACTTCTTTGGTTCAGGTCTACCTGACAAAAATATATTATACAATTATCACATCTTGAAGTAGTACATTTGCACAGGTTGTTGTTGCCGATTGCTACTTTCAAAAATTACTGCTGAAGTAAAAAAAAAAATCAAAATAAATTTTGTGAGAAATTTATTATTGGTTGAAAAGTTTATAAAACTAAAAACCTGCAACTTTGAATAGAGATGAGAATACAAAACTTATCTTTCCTTTTTTTTATTTTTATAAGAACATCCCAAGATTCCAATCTAGTTGGCTTTATCCAGAAATTTCAACAACCACTTTTTATTAAAGTTAAATTACTGCAAAAAGTGAAATATATTTTTGTAAAAACAGCAATTAATATAAAAGCTAATTTTCTTTCCGAAAAAATTACAACAAGAAAATACTTACTGAGACGACTCCATTAGGATAGTGACTTTTAACATATTTTCGTATTGCTTCATCAACAGCAACTCTCCATGTGTCTCCTTGTTCATCACCACTATATGACTCTAAATCACTAGCTTCCTATAAAAAAATTCAATAATTAAAGCAATAATTAACTAAGAATATGTACAGAGCTGTTCAGTTGTAGCACATAATAATTTAAATGATTTAGAATGATAGATAGGTAGATAGATTGATAGATCTATGACATTAAATATATTTCAACAAGATTGAGATTTATTTCTTTGCAAAAATTATCAAAAAAGAAAATTTATGTCAATAATAAAACAAAATATTTGATAACGATAAGATTTCATGCTGTTGCAATTATTCAAGTAAATGACACAATTAGATTTGACGATAAAAACATTACACAAAAATATTGCTGAAAACCTGAGAATTATAAAGCTCTGTAGGAAATCATTACTATTTTTCAACAATGAAACATAGAAAAAAAAGGACACAAAGAATTGTTTTGACATAGCAATAGGAAGACAGGGCAGAAGTCAAGGTGGTGGTGGTTTTTGTGATTGGCTGATTCTCCTGTATGAGTCTTTTGGTTTTAACTTATGCAATTCCTAGTTTCAGAGTTTCTGAGTTGGCTTGCTTGGTTTCCTTTCCTCACCATGTTTCATCCTTGATCTAACCCTCTTGAAATTCCCCTTAAAAACAAGCACATAGCATTAAATTAAAATGCCGATCTCTTTTTAATATTAACCAAGACTTTGGAATTCATCAACAAACTTGAAAGATAATTTTCAATAATCCTGATTGTAGAAATCAATAAATCTTCTACCTTGAAAGGTAAGTTTAAAAAAATTAGAAAAAGGTATTATTTATACGCCAATTAAAAACCTAAAAAGAAAATTTTTAAAACTTCAGCAGTTTTAGGAAATAGTTTCTTGAAAAAAAAAAAAAAACCTGTAATTTTAAATCAAATTTGCTCAAAAAAATGGTTAAACCACCAAATTTATTAAAAATAATATTTCCACAAACTGTGGAAAAACTTGTTTATTCTCTCAATTACAATTACGTTACAATTTTTTGTAAATAAAATATGTAATACCAAAAAATAAACTGCTCATACCCAAAATCTAAACAGATATAGAGCATAATTTATCAACAAAACTAAAGTAACTTTTTACAACCTTAAAAATCTATTACCAGCTTTCTGTGCCAGAAAATTCAAAAAAAAAAATATGTAAAAAAATTAAAATTAACACATTTGAAAAAATTATATCTTTGAACAAAATTAGACATATTACAGGGCATGAACTTGGAGCCCAAAAAAATTTTCAAAATGGCCAAACTGCCAAAATATGAAAAATAAAATTCTATATCATGTTAAAATTCTCTGCAAGATATAGACATAGTTTTCAAACTACATTAACCATGTTCAAAGGCCTAAAAACTTTCAGAAAGAACAATACCTGATTACCAAAAAAAAAATTTAAAACAAAAAAACGCGTGTAGGAACATAAGTGAATTTAAATCACTCCAGTCAAGTATGTGCAGGTTCAATTACAGGTCAGAAAATTACATTTAGGAAAAAAATGTTTAAATACAAAATCAATTCCAATTTTTAATAATTAGCTCTTTGTAGTAATAATGAAAGAACAATAAACAATAAACTTACTTTTCTTAAATGATCATATTTAAACTTTTGTTTACTTTTAGGATCATAAAAAGTATTATTGTCGTCAATTAAGCCATGTTTGGTTATCAACACCTATAACCCAATGAATTGTAATCAAAAGAAACATAAGTATTACATAGCTATAACAAATATGTTTAAAGTTAAAACAGCAAAACAAAAGCTAAATTTTCTAATTTGTCTGGCGCCCTTTTGTTAGTGTAAAGGAATTGATCTTTAAACCAGCATAAAATAGCAAAAAGCCAAAAGCAATGTGTGTTTCACTTTCTAAAAACCGTACACGCTAACCTCTTATTTGTAAATTCAAAACCTTATCTATGGAAAACCCATTTTCTTGCCTTAACAAAAATTTGAATGAAATTAACCTTAAATTCAAAGGATTATTCCATCGCATAGGGCCACATAATATTTCATGTTTTCATTTGGTATCCTTGATATTTTAATGCATTGGCTGTTATTTCGCCTTCATCCGATACATAGATATATAGATCTTGAAGCTTTTTTGTTTACCACGTAGAATTATTTTGTCATGGAAACTTTCAAAGCCTAAAAAATATTCTTAATATAAAAAAACTTAATTAAATTCAAATACAAGCAAACTTTTGTCTATTATTAAGAATGCAATATATAGCTCTTGAAAAAATTAACTCACTGCTTCTTCGGTACCCTCAAGTTTACATGGGGTGAATTGCTCAGTATTGTATTCAGCAAATGCACTAAAAGCAATCAATTACAAAGGTCTTAAGTATCACTGAATTGCCAAAAAACAACAGGTTTTGAAACTGAATGATAAATGGGTCTTCAAAAGGATTGACGTCCTAAAAAGGATTGACAACACAAGGAAATACTTTTACTGAAATCTGCTTTGAAATTTAAAATGCTGATTCTCCAGCTCTTTATGAAGTTTTTGACAACGTTCCAAAATATCAACTTTTTTCTTATTCCTTTTTTACGATTTTATTTTTGATATTTTTATACCTCCGTTCGTCCGAAAATCATGCTGCATATTTAATAATCAAACTACTTTTGAATTTATAGTTTAGAAATATTATTTCTCTAAATTTGGGTTAGAAAACGTGGTAAACTTGCGCCCATAAAGAATGAATGAATGAATGAATCTCCAAAATAGTTTGACTACTTTCAACCCAAAAAACTTCTGAAGTTCTTGTGGAATTTTGAGGTTAACTCATTCAATACCACCATTGAAATAAAATTTTAACCCCTGTGCCTATATTTAATTTCAATCATCATTTTTAATCATACTAAAACTTATACAAAGTCTCTGTAACTTCTGTTCTACTCAAAATCAATTCCAACAAAGAAGCCCATTTTAGAAAGCCAATATAATTTCTTGTTTTAAATAAGCCAAAAAACATAATAAAAAATTCCTAATGATGGATAATGAAATGGTGGCTATCTATTTTTCAATATTTCACTTCATTTTTTATTAAGAAAATGAGTAACAAGTGCCCAACAAAATGATATATGGGCTCATTTATGGAAAGTTAATACTTATTAGACATAAAGTATTGGGAAAACAATAAAAATGAAATAAAAAAAAGAGGGGAAAAAAACTTTTTCAATTTCTGAAAACTTTCTTTTACATAAACATATAAATTCATGTGAATTTAACGGCCAATCTGTCAACTTACTTTGTAACTTCTTCTTTCAGCAAACGATCGTTTTCCAAAAGAATTCTCACATCTAAATACCAAAAGAAAACTTAATCTAAAACGTAAAAAAAAAAACACAAATTTTTTTTTACTACCTTCCCATCATGTCAACAGTTCATAATTTTACACTGCAAAATTTTTTTGTCCTCCTCCACCCAGAAAAACCAAATTTATTCAATCTATTTAATCTTTTTGATATTGCCATGTAATAACCAAAAAAAGGAATATGTTTAAAATCTAAAAAACAAACGAATTTGATGTGGGCAATGCAAAAAATGCATAATAGCTGATTCTTAGAAAAAGTGGCTTTATTATAAGAATAGTTGGCCAATTACTAGATTCTTATTTTTTTTTAATGCCTTTGAACATGAGCCAAAAAGTTATGGAATTTTGAGCACCACTGGAAACTTATCATTTTAGTATTTTTCCGCAATGTAATTTCTTATAATTAAGTTTCTAGCTTTAGATATTGAAGTAACACATCAGCTTGCAACTTAATGCTATACATACATACAATTTTATGATTCTTTGGTGCAAGTAGCCTTTTCGTATATTATTATGAAATAAAAAATTTTCCAGAGAAAATGACACATTGTTTCTTGTATTTTTTTTCCTGGTTTCCAGTCGTTTAAGACTTCAAGCAAAATGCATAGCAGCAAAAACTATGCGATTGCTTGTATTAGTCAATGTATAATCACAAGAAATGATTCAGCTCCCAATGCACATTGTGCATGAAAATCGTTGTAAGATAAATTGGCATATAAGCTTTTTAAAATTAGTTGTCTTTTTATCAACAAATCATAGTATAGTACCAGGGTGTCAGGGTGTTAGGGTGTTAGCCAGAATGAAATCTTTCCCAGCATTTTCTCTCTTTTGGTAATTCTTCTCAATCCCAGCCATCCACAAGCAAGCCTCCCATAGTAGGGCTTGCTGGAAAAATTTTTGACAGCTAATATGTTCTAACAGCCATATTTAAAAAATAACAACACAAGCATACCTTTAAAAATATAACAATTTCAACGCTGAATTAATAAATTTGTTCGTACATAGAACACTACAGAATATTTCCAAAAGCTACACTTGAAATTTGTTTTCATTTCATATCGACATTACATATGTGCAAATAAGCGTCAGTTATTGAACGAATGGATTTCACAACTAATAACAATTATATCATCCTCAGATTTTTGTTTTTTTTTAAATAAAAACAGTAATAGTGATAAAAACTTTTAAAACCAAGAGTTAACCTTTTAACCCTTTTAAATGGTAACTTTTTCTGCATAGTGATCCATAGGTCAATTAAAAGATTGTTTTTAGTTCCCATAGGAACCCCGATAACCAACATTTCATGAAAAAAATTGAATTCATTCATTTTTGACTATTTTCAGGTATGAGCACCAAAAATAAATCATTTTCAGAAAATACTTAAGACAAATATACTCTCTGACAATTATAGTTTGAAGTGACCCTACCAGAGAACACCTCACATACATACTTTCATAGGTCATTTTGAAGAATTATATTAGCATAAATATTTATCATTTGTATCTTTTTTAAGGACATTAGCTAAACCTTCTTTCAGAGAATTAACATGTTTTCCGCTGATAGTTGTCACATTTATTATGGAGTCACCATGGTACTCCAGGCCATCTAGAGATTCTTTAGATGCTAGATTGTGTTAGTAAAAATTTGGGTCAATTTCCATATACTTGGCTATTTATATTTGCATCAGGGATGCAAAACATTTTGTGTTAACGACCACATATTGTAAAATAAAGTTAGATAGTAAATAGGATCATCTGGAAACATATTGTTAACAATAAAGTGAAATATCAGTAAAAGTAAAAAAAAAAAGCCATGATGGCAAAGGATCTTTCTTATACGTTGCACCAACAGGGGTTGAAATAAGGTTACCTAAGTGATCAGCTATTTGATCCCTCTTCCCCTTTTCCTTTTTCCCTCCCCCTACCCAGCGATTTTTGAAACTGATATTCCTTAGCTTTCCTGTAACAGGGTTTAAAACCATTTTTATTCATTTTCTTTTTTCATTTTTATTTTCTCTAAAAAATCCACGTTTTATATTAAAATAATCAGCCATTTTTAATATTGTGCATAAAAAAATACGTGAAGGCACCCTCTTGTGTGGTGTAGTAATGTAGTCCGACAACACAGGGCAGCTTATGGTGTTAATAGATATTAGAAAACATCGTTGTATTGTTAAACTTCTAGGAGCTGAACAAACGATAATTGTATCAGAAATATAATCGTTCAAATAATATTAATATTGTTAATAATATATATAATATTGTTGAAAAGTTATCATTTTAACTCTTTTAAAAAATAATAAAAAATATACAAAATCACAGCATTTAGTAATGAGGAAACAGAATAGAAGTTTAAAGTTTCTTATGTGATTAAATATCCCTCTGGGAGAGACATTTATTTGACCGCTTCACACACTTGTAAAAGATTTGACTAAGCTCTAAATATTGAGCACTTTGTTTCATTTTTAATGTATTAAAAAATCTTTTATTTGTACAAGCTAAATATCTTCCACTCTTTAAAGTAATTTTTTTTATTTACACTTTTGAGTGAAATGCACTTGCATTGATAAATTATGTCAGCCAGACTTATGTGCAAAAGATAATGTTAATTTTTATTGGCAGAAAAACACACATTTCTGAATAGCACACTCTTCTTCCTATTAACAACATAGTCTTTTTTTACTTTGTTCTTAACAAGAATTAACCGGACTGTGGCATAAAAAATTTATTTTATTTTTTATATTTGTGGTTTAACTGTGTCTTTTGTCATAACCTTTGATAGCTACTCAATAAATATGCGTAATTGTAAAATTTTAATCTAACAAGTTAATTATTTTCTGCCTTAATCTATATTTCAAAGAAAAATAAAAAATGAGGAGAGGGCATATATAAGTACCAAATATAATTTCATTTGTTTACATTCTTTAATACACTGGGAATTAAAATCAAATAATTGAAAGCAGACATATAATTTCAAATTTATTGTTCATTTTGCGCACTGACTGGTTGATTTTAAATATGATCAACCCTGATTGGTTTATAACTATATCAACTTCAAAAACATTTTCAACACTTTGTAAAAGAGTAGTAATGAAAGGGGGAAAACATTTTTAAACAAAACTTAAATTTATCTTATGTTGATATATAAATAGATTCCAAATCTTCGAGATTTTCTGCGTACATTCAAGTGAAGGTTGATTACAGCAAAATGTTTTCTTAGTGACTTATTTCGACTCGAAATGAATATAAAAAAGCCAGTCTTATCACTCTGAGTTCCCATTTGTTTTGATAACAATGAGATATTTTTGAAAACAATTTCATAACACAATTTAATGTAAAATATCTACAGAGAAGTGATAATTATGAGATGTCTGTAATGTTTCTATCAGAAATACAAAAAATGTTTAGTAGGAGTTTCCTCAAGATGTAAAAATAACTTAATTTATGTAAATATTTTTTCCTTGCAAAATAATATTTCTTAACGTCTGTTAAACGCCTAAATGACGTTAAATCTACCATTTCTATTTTAGTTCTTGTTGTGTAGATAACAGAATCCAAATATAAGACGCTCCGCATTCTGTATTATATGCAACTAATATGATCGATCATGTCACACTAAAGCCTCGGCGATGAAACAATTGTCATAATTTGCAGGAACAACTTTGCTATTAGAATAAAAGCAAATAGAACAAAAACAACAAAATGGGGAAAAAAACGTTTTTAAATTATTTTGCTTTTAAAAAACAACAACAATTGATTTAAATGACAAACCACAAGTGAAAAGAAAAAACAATGAATAACTGTTCCAGAAGGCTAAAGTACTTAGATGGCAGAAGCAGCTTGGGTTCTGAAATACTCCCAATCAAACGCTATGTGATGAAATCCTCTAAAAAATTATCATGGATTAGATAAATTAGCAAAGTTATTTGTACTGAAAATTACCTCTTTTGGAGAATACTGACGTTATTGCAAAATGAACAAACTAAATACCCTGTCTACGATTTACTTTGTTTCTTAGCAACTACTAAGTGTACTTCAATTTAATTTAACCTCATTGTTAATTATTCATGAACTACCAGACTTGTTGAATCCACAAAAACTTCAATATAATCGCTTTGTTATTTTTCTATACTCTATGTAATTTGATGTATAATTCACTGGCCCTAATTATTTTGTATTTTTATATATTTAATGCTAGCTATGATAATCCCAGTAACTGGGATCTTTAATAAAAAAAACAAAAAACCGAAAAAAACTATTATCTTCTAAAAATTAATGTTATTTAGAAAGATATGTTTATGAACTTCCTGCCAAAAATTTCAGTTCATCAACTGAGTAGGTTTTAAACACTGCAAGTATATAAACATATTTGTTTACTTTTTTATTTTAAAGTATATTGCAGTTATATTGTTTTTCTTCCTATTGCCTATAATCATATTTAAAATTACTGATCATTTCTTGGAAGTATAATTTGTTTACACAGAGTGATGAAAACAAGCATTTAAAAAAAATATATAAAATCTTGTTTTCAGTTTGGGTTTACCTTTTCCATTCCAATATTAAATACTAAGCAACCTGACATTCGTTTTTACATCTTCGTATCATCAACTGATATATAAAACTGATAAGAACGTTTAAAATGATAAGAGTTGAAACAAAATTGAGGAATCGTGGAAATATGGTATTGTACTCAATTTTTTCAATCGTACACCAGTATTTTTTTAGGCCTGGTTTTTAAATTTTTTTTTACAAAAATTCTGGTCGGTTAAAAGAATTTCTAGTCGGTTTTAACCGAAAACCAACTGTTATTTTGATCCCTGCACCAAAAATATTTCATATTATTTTTTTACAATTAATACTGCGATTAAAAATCTCTTTAATTTAGTAGAAAATTTTTCCATTCATTTAAAAGTGTTTTTGCAGACTTTTTTTGGGTTTTCAGCAAATTTTTTATGTGGCAAATTTATTACAAAAATCAATGGGGCTGCCATAATTTGCTATAAATCTTGATCCACAAAAACCTTCATCAGCATAGTAAGGAATATCAGCTATTTTGAAGCCATAAGCAAAAAAATTCAGAAAATTTTCTGAATCCAGTCAGGCCTCACTGAGAAAAAAAAAAAAAAAAAAAAAAAAACTTATAATAAAATAATCAATACTATATCCTTCAAATTAATTTTTGCTGGACTGTTAAATTAAAGTGTAATTTTCTTTTGAGTCAGAACCATTCCAGTTGTAGTCACTTTCCCTTCTGGCCTCTTAATTTAACTAAAATTGGCCTTGAAAAAAAAAAAAAAAATTATACAAGTGATACCAGGGTTCCAAAAATAATATCTATTGATTTATGACATTAAAGACATATATAGTGAGTGGATATCAAAATTTTTATTTTAAGGTCTTTACGTTTCTCTTCAAGCCCAAACATTTCTCAAAATAAAATGAAAAGTTTACCATTGAATACTTCATTGAATTCACCAGGAGGAGCATTTTTTATAAAGCTTGACGCAATTCGAACCTGAAAGAGAATAGTAAATCACAGGATCAGTTTTAATGTCAAAATGCAAACAAAAAGCTTTAAAAAGTCAAGAACTATATTATTTTTGGACAGCAGAATATAAAAAACTCTTTATGAAAATAAAACATTAATCTAAAAAGGAAAGAATGTAAATGGTCACTGAGTTCAAGAGAATAATTCCTTCAACAAAATAAAAAACATTTAGACATAGAGAATGAAAGCTTAATAAACTCATTTAAACATACATCAACCCCCCTTAGAGACCAACAATTTTCTTTACCATCAGCTCAAATGGGAGCTCTAAGTTCACCAGGACCAAACCTGTGGGCCCTTCTGTAAATATATCTTAAGGCTATTTGGTGGCACCCACATTAAATATAAATTCTTACTTAGTTACTTAGCTAAAAATGTGACTCAGTGACTCAATAGATTATTTATTACATTTTTGAATATATATTGGTCACAAAACCACTGTGAACTATGAAAAACAATACGGAAAACCGTTAGCTCCCTAAAAAATAAAGCATTGGCTTTGTGGCAAAATTTACTTTAAATCTATTTAATTTGAATTATTTGAATCATAAAGTTGAATCGATTGAAGAAATTGTGCGGACCGTCGAGGAAGATAATCTCAAGGACTGATCATTGTAACTAACCTGATGATGATGGGAGCAGTTTGTCTCCTGAGACGTCGTTCAATAAAAATATTATAACTCATGACATGTTGTTTTCAATTTTTCTATTTATTATAATGACTGAGTTGAAAAATATCAATATTTTTAAAATTGGCAGTTTGACTGTTGAATTTAATTTTAAAAAGAAAGATTACTTGTTAAATATGATGTTGATGAGAGACTGTCTTGTTGAAAATGGCTCTATTTTGTATAGGGAGAATTTTTGAAAGTTGAGTAGCTCTAGATTGATGCCAGACTTGGCAAGCAAATTGTAAGTGAGAACTAAAAATTGCGTGGCAGATATTTAGTGTGATTTTAAAGTCGACCTAATGTTTTATTTTTGCTAACATTCCATTTGATAGCTTGGGCGACGGTGCGCTTTTTTTAAATCGGAAATTTTGGAAAATTATAAAAACGTTTTTAACTTTAAAAACAAAGATGTATTCCTTAATTTTTTTTAAGTAACTTTTTTTATTGATTTAGAGAATTTAATATTCTTTTTAAATATATATACTTTGTTATATCTTTTCCAACTGCATGAATAACTTTCTTGACTTTTAGTATGCAAGCGTGCCGCTTTTTAGGAGCCACGGAAATTGGACGCAAAATTTTTCTGTACTCAGTAAAATGCAGATCGCGTGAGAAATAATGAAGATATTAAGGTCTGGTTTGTTTCTTAGCCCTGAAAAAAGGTCTGGGTATAGAAATATAAATATCATGATCCAAAATTCTGGTCTTCAAAAGTTGAAGTAAAGTAAGTTTTGCTTGTTTAAGTCAACTTATAGATATAGATTTATCTTTAGTTTATTATTTTTGAAATATTTTGCCTTTTATCTTTCATTTGCAAAAAAAAATTAGAACCATAGCATAATTATTTCTCACGCGATAGCTCTTTGAAATTTTGTAGTTTCACTTCGATTTTTTTTTTTTTTGAAAAATTCTTCTATAATTCGAGATGAATTGCCCTCAATTATTACAATTTCCCCTGAACTTTCATGTGAGGAAGAGTCACACATTAATACTAATAGAACTGCAAATAGCTATACTTTTGTAGACAATTTGGTAGATAACTTAGAGTTACCGAACAGTTGGAAAATTGGTGAAAGCAAAATAACATATGGTTTGATCCTTGAAATATTTTCTGTTGTTGATAAGAGAGAGTATTCTTGTTCTCATATTAAAAACGTTGTTGATGTTCTTTGTGGTTTTTATACGTGCAACATTGTGAAATTTGGTACCAATTTTAAAAGAAAGATTTTGAATTATATAAAAAAGTATAAATCATCTGTTTTGTGTTTAAATACTGAAGTTCCCTA
>JAUZNK010051652.1:0-15864 GCA_035046665.1 Euphysa ruthae
TTTAACCATTTTGTATTTTTTATGATTATGATCTTATGTATTTTACACAAATTGTGACAGAAGAAAAGATTAATTAATTAAAAAAAAAAATCAGTCTAATCTGTATTTCAAGCAGTCAACCAGTCATATGGATGAAATGTTTTTAAAAGTCATTACGTATATTTCATTATAAACAATTGTGTACAGTTGACCGTTCATTTCTCATGATATCCGATTATATATAGCATCAACCCTTTACTGGAATGTTATAGACAAGCCTTAAATTCATTTGTATTAAACGTTGAATAAATTATGGGATGCACCAGGAGGTTATAAAAGCATGCTGTAATAGAATATATTTGAATGAGGAATTTTATTAATATTAGGTGAGACATATGAGAAGGACGCAAACATTAAACCGAAATATCATTACCTCGATGTTCGCTAGAAATCATTATTGACGCTTGGCAGATAAATTTCTGTCGATGAATCTCTTCTGCTTTGGAAAGGGCTATTAAGTTATAAAATATGTCTGTGCGAAAAATTCCTGAGTATAATCTACACGGGAGATAATACAAATATTTTTGGACATCACACAAAGATAGTGTTTTAGATTATTTTATGTTGGGTTTTTTTATGATTGGTGACTTTCTATCTTGCTTATTTGTTATATTAATTGTTTAGAACCTACTTTAAGGACCATATCTTGACCATTTCATATATTTAGCAAGAACACACTTTTTCAAAAAATAACCCGCATTTATCTGTACAGTTATGAAAAAACCTGGCGCTTGAAAAAAGGGTTAAAACACTTCTTTTGACTTGAAGTTTCAATATAAAATTAATTCCTAGTTTTTATATTAAAAAACCCTATAGGAGAAAAATTATGATAATTCAATACCTAAATATATAAATAATAACCTAAACATTAAAATATTCTTAGAAATGAACAAAAAATAAAACAACTTCTGCAATGATAATTTTCTTTTTAAAAAGAACATTTGTTTTCCGTTGAGAAATTTTTAAAATTATTGTAGACGCAAATTTTTAACTTTTTATTCATAAATAAAAAAACATTTTTTATTTTTAGATTTATTTTTATAAAAGCTTTAAGATTTACGGATTCTTCCTTAATAGCTTTTATAATTCTGGTTCACTTGGTTTTCATAATAATTACGTACTCTTGCATCCAAGGTAGAAAATGTCTTATAAAATTAGGAAAAAACTTACACCTTGTTTCTCTAGAATAATTGCTCGAATTTTTTGAAAAAGATTTTACACATCTATATTGTCATGATCACAAATTTGCCTCCAAAAACAAAAAAATTGATTTTGTGTGACAGTTAATTTATTGCACGATTTGACACACAAATTTAGAAAGAAATCAAAAAATCTTGACATGTGTCATCTGGTAACAGTAGGCTAGTTTGGTGGCAAAATTTTTAATTTTTGTCCATTTTTTAAAAATATATCATCTAAACGTTTTATTAATTTTACTTCCATCTGTTTGTTGATATTTTTATTAAAGCCATTATATAAGGTAGTTTTTTACCTTGAAAGCTTAAGAAAAACTTGTTGCCTACAAACTCCCTTGGTTGCAGGGTAATTTAAGCAATGTTTCACATATTTTAATGTTTTTAAGCATGCCGTCATCCTTGGTTCTCTGTCTGATCGTAGCATTTTTGTTTTGGGGCATTCATTTGATACGAGTCGTACGGCGAGGTTACAGAGCCTGGTATACACGGAATTTCTATCATACTGTCTTAAGGGTAACTGATGTAAGTAAATTTTAAACTTTCAATTTTTTGAGCTTTATTTTCTTAATTAAAACAATACTCAATTTATGTTATTTTAAATCTGTCTGGATGACATCCATCAGAGAGGATAATAAGATAATATAATTTAGAAGTTATTAAAAATATTTCAACCAATGATATAATGGTTCAAAGGCAAACATATTATAAATGATTTACTGCTGTATTTCCTTACAACCCATTTTTGGTAATAAAAATTATAAACCTTGCTTGAACATCTCACACTGAACAAGTATTACCAATTATGAATCAGGATTCTTAACCCCTTAACTGTTTAGTTTTAAAATATTGTTTTGTCTCGTAATGTTGCATTTTTTTTTTTTTTTTTTTTTTTTTTGAAAATTCATGAAAATACTGTTATTGCAATAAAGCTTGATTTGGCTATTTAAGACTTTTACAAGCACTGAAATAAGTAAAAAACTAACCTGTTTTGATAAAATGATGTTAAAAAATAATAAGAATAATACACTTTTGTTGTGAAAAACTATAAAACAAGGTAGAGCAATGTTTATGTTTCCATCTTGTTAAACCTGCTGTTTCTGCATTAATTCCTCTTCAGAAGAGCTGAGCTTTCAGAATGAGAATCAAGAGAATCTTACTCTAATTCAGATAGTGATTCTTCTTCTGAATAAAAAATGAAGTTTTGAATTTTATAATCAATCATTTTTTTCCTCTTTGCCATTGTGCTTTGATTTGTTTATGATGATGCGGCAAATTTAGACGAAGAACATACCCTCAAAACATAGGAAATTTTGTCTAGTATATATTTTATCCACATTGATATAGCATTATAGTTACTAAGCACCTAAAATTAGCCTAAATCGTGGTACTATTAACAAACGTGTATATATACATACTTAAAAATTTTTGCTTGGTTTCGGAAGTCATATATATATCTTCTTAATATTTAACGGGTTAAAGAGCTGTGAATCACAACAGCATTCTATGTTATCTTTATGAGTTTAACTGTGGACATTGGTGCTAAATTGTTGTAAAATATCCAAAAAATATACAAGCTATGATTAATTTAAAAAATATAAACTTTATTTATGCTATAATTAATTGTAAGTTCATGGTCAATATTGTGTCTAATAGTCATTATTTTGAACCCAGGCAGTTATGTTTTCAGCTATGAGTTTAGAACTATTTGTTTTTTTTTTCTGTATACCTGAATAACAGCATATAAATTTTTTCTATTTGTTTTTTTTTTTTTTTTTTGAATGAGGATAATAATGGAATGTTTTTTTGTATTCATTATTTTCAAATCAAAATTCTAAATTTTTTTGGCATAAATGTTTAAATAAAAGTTATAACAGTTACATCGCATAACCATGCCATAAATGAATAGTATTGAAGGATTTGTGATGTAGACATTGTTGAAAAACTTTTATTTGTAATTTAGAAATGGCACAGTTTTTTATTTATCTATTAAGTTATTACAGCAAAAATGAAAATTTTAGACGTTACCTATTAAAATTTCTATTTTTTGCAAGAAATTGTGTTCCAATTTAATTTTTTTTGGGGAGGTTTCTTGCTATATATCGGTTGTTTAAATTTTGAAGGCCTTTTGAAGCAGTTCTTTTAAAATTTGCTATAGTCTGATTTACAATGTTTATTTGCTGAGTCAGGGGTCAAAATAATGTTTTTCTAAGTAATCGGTTATTTGATCCCTTCCTTCCCTCTTCCCCTTTCAATTTTTCCCTACCCCTTTCCATTTTTCCCTCCCCCTTTCCAGTAATGCCCACCATGGTTGGGCTGTGGAGAGAAACTTCTGATATTGATATTCCTTAGATTGCCTGTAACAGGGTTTAAAGCCTTGTTTATTCATTTTCTTGCTTGCAAAAATACAATAAATCCACGTTTTACATAAAAATGCATGGAAAGCATTGTAGCAACATAGTGAGGCAGCAAAGTGCAGCTGACATTAACAGATATTCAAAAACATTTTTATATTGTTTAACTTCTAGGAACCTAACAAAAGATTTTGTATTATAGAAAAATAATCATTCAGATAAAACTGAAATAAATGGTTATTTTAAAACTCTTTTATTAATGTAATAACTATTAAAATTCACAACATTTCTTTTAGTAATAAGAAAGGAAGTTTTAAAAAGTTTTTTTTAAAGTTTCGTATACAATATATTGCCATCAAAAGACCTCTCTGGGAGAGATGCTCGATCGTGTGCCTCACATGCTCATTAAAGCTTTGACTAGGCTCAAAAAAGATAATGCTAATTTTTATCGATAGGAAAACATAGATTTCTGAATGCGTCACTCTTTTTTCTATTAGCTTTATTTACTTCATTCTTAACAAGAGTTCACCAAAATGCAATGCAAAAAAATTTATCGTAAAAATAAATAAACAATAAAAACAATGAAATTTAACTAAGTTTTATTGTAACCTTTGATACGCATTAAATAACCGTAATTATAAAATCAAATAATTGAAAGCAGACATATAATTTAAAATCTATATCCTTTAATACATTGGGAATTAAAATTGAATAATTGAATGCAGATATTTATTTTTAAATCTATTGTTAATTTTTTGCACTAATTGGTCGGTTTTGAATTTGATCAATCCTGATGGGTTTATATCTCTTTCAACTTCAAAACGTTTTCAACTCTTCATAAAAGACTTAGTAAAGTGGTAATAAAAGGGGAGAAGATTTTTAAACAAAACTTAAACTTATCTTATGTTGGTATTGACTTAGTGACTTATTTTGACCCGAAACGAATAAATATTAAAAAAAAGTGTGACCCTCTGAAAATAAAAACAAATCTTTTTATACTGAGTTCCCGTGAGTTGGATCTTCATTTGAATCATTTGTTTTTGTTTTGATAATAGAGAGATATTTTTGATAACACTTTCACAATGCAATTTAATGTAAAATATCTAAGGAGGAGTGTTAATATATGATTGTAATATTTCTATCAGAAACGAAAAAAAAAAAGTTATAGCAAGAGTTTAGTCAAGAAGTAAAAACAACAAATTTGATTGGTTTTTTCATTTTTTACACAAATTCAGGTTGGTTAAATAATTTCTGGTTAATTTTAACTAACGACCGACCGTTACTCGAACCATGTTACTTAATGATAATGATAATTTTCAAACCTACAATGTTTCACAGTCTAATTTACAAAGTTTTATTCGCTAGCTTACAAATTCTAAAAATTGTTGTGATGTTATGATGTTATGATGAAACACTAGTCTATTATTTGGAATGTTAGGCATTTGAATATAGTAACAAATAAATAAAATTTCTCATAGCTTTGAAACAGTATTCTTTTTTGATGAAATAAGAAATTTTCTCCGAATTTAAGCTCTTTGAAATTATTACAGAAAAACTTTATTATGACCTCAAAATCAATTTAAAATGTTAATAAGCTGGCTTATCATGCTTTATATGGTGATTTACAATTTTTATAGGCTGATTTGCAAAACATGCAATGGCAAGATGTTCAACATAAGCTAATTTCAAGTCAAAAGATTCACCAGTTGTGCATTCATGTTAGAGAACTTACAGAGCTAGGTAGATGCAGATTTATATTTATATCTGTTGAATAAAACCATTGCAATAAGAAGTTGAATTATCTTGTTTATCTTTTCTTTTCGGAGATGTTTTGCTGATAACTGATAATTAGAGATAGATAATGATTGTTGCAAATTATTGAAAATTTGTTTTTGGTACTGATCATAAATATGCCTAAATAATTGCCTAAAATGTTGTTTTTATTTAATGCTGTGTAGATATATATTAGAACTGTTGAGTGTTGACTTTTAGCTAATTAGACTTTTTTTTTTTTAGAATATGAATACTCCACAAAATAGAAAGAAATTAAATTAAGATATTATTTACTATATATTATTAGTTCTGAAGCCTAAGAAAATCGCTTCTTTGAAAAAAAGTGACAAATATACTTGTATGTTTTTCCAGAGACAAATTAAAAGACTATTTTTTTTCTAGATATTCATAACCGTATTCTACGTTGGAAGAATTACATGATTTCATTTCAAAACAAAGGAGTTATACCATGTGTTTATCGCTTTCCTATTATTGGAAATAAGTAAATATTTTTCAGTTGCGTAAATTACTTTCGTAAAACCTGAAAAGCTTCTCAACTTGTTTTCCATTGTTTTGCTCTGTAGGTCTTGGGGGTAGGACAATAACATTTACAGTCATTTGGATTATTTATATCAAAAATATATTATGTTAGTATGTTTTTCAACAAATCTTACCTTGGTTTTATTCAGACCATAGTTTATATATCAGCCTGTATTTTCTCCTCTGTATCATAGGTGGTGTAAGGTTTCACTCTATCATTTGAATGGCCATGTTTTTTCTGCCCCTGTTAGACTGAAATTAAAAGATTATCATATTTATTTAGTTCTATTTTAATATATTTATTCAAATATTTTAAAATCTCAGTTCCCAATATAACCATTAGTCCGATTTGTCATCTTCCAATAACTAGATGTGTGTAACATTTTTATCATTATTATTATTATTTTTTTTTTTTTGTAAAGTTTTATGTTCTATTTCATATAGCTTTCAATGCATGAATTTCCAATATTAATGTATTTCTTGTTCAGAGCATTTTATTCTGAAGGATTAAAGTTCAACTTGAACCTTATACTTTTTCATGGTCCTGGTGCACCTTTTAAAAAAAGTTGGAAGTTAAAGGAAGAGTACAAAGATTATTCATCAAGGTAATCATATGTTTTAAATCTTTCTGGTGACATACTTCTCCTTTTTTCAGGTAAAAGCTAAAGATTTATGCCCAATCTTCTGGAAAAACAAGGCTTTTATATGATTAATTTTCCTATGACAAAGGTCTCCATGGAGTGAGGTTTTTTTTTAATATTTTGGTCTCAGGGGTGGTAAAAAATCTACACTAGCCAAAGGAAATCTTCATATTTCTGTAGATTGTTTGGCGTCTAAAACATTTAAACATGAAAAAACTGTAACCATTGGTTTTGTTGTTAAAGTTGTATTTTAGAAAATCCTAATTTTATTTAGTTTGCTTTAGCTGTTTTGCAGCTTATTTCAATACTTTTTAATTCAAGTAATATTTTAACTTTTAACCCTGGTGAAACTATCAGGTCCTATGAGTTCACCAATGTCTATAGCTATGTAAGAATATAGCAATTTTTGATTTTTGAAATGATTTTTTTTTTTTTTTAATTTATGATTTAAAGTTACCCAAACCTGCTTGTAGCAATGTTTTTATGTGTGATTTTCTAAAATCAAAAGCAGGTGCTGAAAACATTTGTGCTAGATGTGAATAAATCTTTTAAAGGTTCCTAACTTGGAATTAAAGCTTATTTCAATGACTATTATCTTGGATTATTTTTTTTTATATCTATTTTTAAAAACATGGTAGGTGTGGTTGCAAATAAAAATTTTTCTGTCAAACTTAGAAAGTTTCTGAGATATGGAAATAAACCACTTGTATCATATATGCCATTTTAGTTACCATCTAGTTATTTTAAATGTGATTTTCTTTTATAGGACTTTATTAGCAGAAGCGTAAGTTCTTTTATTATTACCTTTTGAGCCCCAACCTTGCTTATTATATTATTATTTTAGTCCACTTACATTTGACCATAAGTCTTGTTTCAATATATCATTAAATCCTGGAATACGAGGGTGAAAGTGAGACAATACAGTTATGCAGCAGCACAAGCTGTAATGATTCTGATATGTGATCAGCATTAAAAACTGCTCATATGCATAGTCACCCTTGCAATCTATCTTCGAAGCCAGTGTGTTTGGAATCCTTATATTTGAATATATTTATTTTGATATTTAAAAAGGCATGTCATAAAAATAATAAGTATTATATTCATCACTTTTGGCTGAAACTAACACTTGTGAATATGCCTCTAATTATCTTTAGGACAGGCTTCATTGCTCCTTCAAATGAACAAGTGTCCCATAATATATAAGGACAAAAAGAATAACTTTTTGATATATATTGCTTACTTTCAGCCAGATTTTTTTTTTTCATTAGGTTGATATTTTGCGTTGTTTTACTCTAGAATATTTTTTATTATATATATATATATTTTTTTTTATTCTATTTAGTATTGCTCAAAGAATTTTTATGCTTGGAGTGTTGAATTTAATGCTTTGTCCATTTATCTTGATATATCAAATACTATACTCATTCTTTACATATGCTGAGGTAAGCAATAACAATATAGAAATACAGAAAGTTTTTGCCAGTCTTAATATATTTGTCTATTATATTGCCAACAAAAGAGGAAGCAAAAATTTATTGCCAACAAATACCAAATAATTACAAGACTTTTTGTTTAGCATTTTAGAAATTTTTATTTTGTTGCATGCTTTCTGGTTTGATTTAAATTGCAGTTTCTTTTCGAAGAGGAAGCAAAATTTTCAAAATAAAAATGCTGTTTTATTATATAATTTTACAACTTTTGACTTGGAATATGGTGGTAGTTAGAGGTGTATTAATTAGACTTTGAAAAATCATAAATTTTTAAGACAGTTGCTTAAAATATAGATACTGCTCTGTAATTTCTTAAAATTTTATAACTATACCCTTTTCTTCCTAGTGTAAATAATTTTCTGGAAGTTATTAATTTCACTGAAATCATAAAAAATATAACATGTCGTCCAACTGCATGTTCAAGAATTAGCTGTTGGACTTGGAAGTATAAAATCATCTATGGTACCCAAAATAACTTTTTCTTTTTTTTTATTTTATTAATATTTGCTATTTGATATAATAAAGATTCTATGGGATATATGTATAAGTATTATTATTTTCGAAGTTAATTTTTTTTCTTGGTACCATTATTTATGCCATCATATTGTGACGTTCAATAGCTTGTGATAGCAATCTATTAGTGGTCATAAAAGATAGATCCACTATTAACATTGAAGGCAATCACACAATTTTGATAAGTGTATTTTTTATTATTTTAGTTAATAAAGCGATCTCCTGATCTTTTTGGAGCAAGAAGATGGTTAGTATTATTTTTTATTTTTAAAGTAAGTTTATTTAAGAACATTTGTTTCAATCATTTTTGACCCAACCATTTCATAATTTTTCAAAGACTTTATCATAATCTTATTTAACCTTGTTTTTAGGTCACAATATGGACGCTTGTACTTACGTCATTTCAACGAATTAGACCATGAATTTCTGAGTCGCTTAAGCAAGGCTTATGTACCAGCGAATAATTATATGAATATATTTGTGTCACCGCTGCTTACGATATTTGCTAAGTAAGTGTCCTAATGTTATCTCAGCCTTTTCAAATTTCAATATGTCAATGATAGGTGTTTGATTCAGCTTTTATCCTATTTTCCCCAATAATCACCACTTCTCATGCTGAAGTTGTGTAAAAATAGAGTGTAGAATTAATGCAAGCAATATTTCTCAAAGAAGTTTAGGAGACCCTTTAGTCACTAATTTATTTATTTATTTATTAATATTAATATCTTAGAAAACAATATTATATTTATTAATTTCGTCATATTGGCAATAGTGAGATAGCAAGTCTAAATGTCGCATCTCACAAATCAATATTTACAGAAATGTACATAAAATTAATGCAAATAAAGTTGTTTTTCAGCTGTCATAAATGTTTTGTTTAGAAATGTCGCATTCTTCTGTGGTGCTATATTAGCCGTCTTACTTGGATTATCTTTTTATGATCAAGATATATTAACTTCAGAACATGTTATTTCATTCATGGCTTCTTTAGGTGAGTGTACCTATTATCATGATATTATCCACGCACTCACATATTTATATGTAACATATCGTTAGTATGAATTTCTGCATATCAAATTTTTAAATTAGCTGTTTTTGAAAATCCAAGTTTTAGATTAAAAAAGTGAAGACGTTACCCTAATTGATGTTATCATTTAAACCTTAGCTAGAAAATTTATTTATATTTTGTAATAGTGCATTCCAATTTCAAGGTGTGTTTCTTAAGATATTGCCACTTTTAAGTAATTAACTTGAAGAGTATCGTATACTGTTCTATATTTTTATTTATTGCATTGTGAAGTTATTAACTTGAAGAGTATCGTATACTGTTCTATATTTTTATTTATTGCATTGTGAAGTTATTAACTTGAAGAGTATGGTATACTGATTCTGTATTTTTATTTATTTAGGAATAATTATTAAAGTCTGCACAGGATTTATACCAGATGAGGTATGATTATTTTTTGTTAGAAGTAATATTTAATATATCAATCCTATTCAAGTTACATCAACCTCACATAGGTTTAAGAATATTATAAACTTTTTTTTTTGGTATAACACATGTTTCATTTTTCTGACTATTTATGTTTTATCCATTTTTTAAGTTGCCAAACGATTAACTGTGTTCATAGTTTTGGATTTGAACTAATAACTGTTTATTTTTGAATAATCAAGCTTGTTAGTAATTCATTAATCTGTATTATAGTGAGACAAAAACATACTATTTTAACCATAACTAAAGTTATCGATTATTTTGTATTCTAGCATACTTACTTTAAATTATTTTTAAAGAAATATAGTTTTGATCAATCTAATACACTAATTTTAGAATTAGGATTGATTGGTGTTTTGTCAAAGCATGCAATTTTCACTTAATTTAACTATTCATAGCAGACAGATATTTAAAAAAAGAGACAACAGATTAAGGTATATGTCTTTTTATAACTATGATCAAATATAAGTGAATTTGGAATTTAATAGCCAAAATACTCAAAGAAGTTTTCAATGTTTGACACAAAGTAAAAAATAGAATGAAAATATATTTGGCAATTTGCATACAGTGTAATGTTTTTCTTTTGCAATTTCGATGAAAAATTACATACTTGGTATGCAGGTTTAGTAATCTCAAGATCTTAAATTGTCTGCCTAAATGGCATAATTAGTTATACTCATTGGTTAGAGTTCTCAAATCAGGTTTTATACGATTTTGTCCAAAAAATTCATTTTTCTATTAATTGCAACAAATTATGTCCAGACTGTACTGAAATTTTGTCAGGCACAGGCCCCAAAAAATACTTTCTTAGTAATAAAGATCAAGTTAAAGATTCACCGCAATAGCATTATTAGCTTTTTTAACATTTCTTACACATCTGAAAACTTAATGAGAGTTTCAGAATAAAATTTATTTAAATTTTTGGAGCAGAAAAATTATCTGTTAACAGAATTTAAATCTAATCAAGCGTTTCACTATTCTTCAGTATCGCTTTAAATAATATAAGTTTCATTCTGCTTTTGGTATAGTGTTCTTTTTACCGTTGTTAAATTTTTGGTTGACAGTACTGTATTTTTTTTTTGCAAACAATTTCATTATTTCTGAAATGAAACTGCTTTCAGAAACACTTATCCTCAAAAATTATGTTTGCTCCTTCAACTGTAAAAACGCTACCAGTAGAAATGTTGAGTGATGTGGCTGCATTGACACTTTATCTCCTGCTGAGCTCTTAAAGATATATTCATATCTAGCTATGATGCTTGTAGTAGAGCCCTCAACATTACCAGTAGTGCAGTCCTCTTAAAGAGACCAGCGCGATCGCGCTGGTGCAGGCAAATTATACAGATCGCGCGGGCAAGGTAATGGGAAAAAAAGGGAGTTAAAAGATAGGCATATGTTTGTGCACTGCCTTCTTCTGTTCATACAGGTAAAATTATAGTCATGTACGAAATCGTACAAGTATTTATAATTCGAATTTTAAAAACAACATTTCCTTATTATGTTATAAAATAAAACAAAAGTTATTTTCTCTTAAAGAGAAAATCATTTCATTCAGCAAATAGATTGGTAAAAAAAAACTTTGTTACTTTTATTTTGAACCCTGTTATAAATTATTAAAAAGCAAATGATTTTTTTTCTCTGTTTGTTATATGGTTAGTGACATATTTTGATATCAAATGAAACCAAATATCTTTATTTAAACGCTGATAACTAAATAAGTATTAAAATATTTTTGATTTGTTTTTCTTTCTATCCCTATACTTATATTTAAATTTACTGCTCATTTTTCAGAAGTATGATTTGTTTGCACATTGCAGAAGAAGTCGGCTTCAAACCACAACATTAAAATCAAAATGTTATAGAAACAAGAAAACGTTGTTAGATAAGTTAATAAAGATTGTTTTGTTGACGCGAAAAAATAATTACTTGAGAATTCAACTTTATTTTACATTTGAGTATTTTAGTTTGGTGTTGTAATGACTAGTACTGGGACTTTCATTTTTCCCCAATATAATCTTATTAAGATGCATATTTTTTCGTTTACTCCAATGTAGAGGTTGGATAAAAGTGTATTTATTTACTTAAAGAATAACTAATTGATTCATGGATGTAATTATATTTGATCCTTATATATGCCCCTACCATCTATTTCTATTTGTGCCATAACAACTTAACTTGGTGCAAAAGATCACCTCACATAACCACTAGTATAAAAAGGAAGAGGTGATTCATTTGATAAAATAAATCGTATTTAAGCCATTAAATGGTTATTAAACTCCCTAAACACAACTTTTTTTGAAATATAGATAAAGGCAGGAAATTATTAAACAGTTTGAGTCTAATTTTATAATTATGCGTATTTAATACGACAAAAGACAGTTGAACCTCTAATATAAAAGTTATGCCTATTAATCTTAATATTCTATTAAGAATGCTATATAAAGAAACTGATGCCTGATGTCTGATCGTATTCATAGAAATGCAATATTAATTCTAGATATAAAAGTCTAATTAAATAAAAACTAAGTTTAAAAATTAAGTTGTATATTCTTACAAGAATTATGCGTGCATCAATTCTTTATACAAAGCTTAATTATCATTTTTATATATTAAAGTTTTGCTTATTTAAAAAAAAAAAAAAGTATTTTCGAGCAATAGAATTATCAAACCATGAAGCTAGCAACTCTTCCAAGAACACAAAGGTTAACTAAAAATAGGCATAGAAAAAATTTTATTATACATTGTAAAAAAACAATTTTTTTTGAAGGCTTTACAAATTAGTTATATAAAAATTCTTAAAAGAAATTCCTGTCTAACAGTTAATATTTATGACGACTGATCAATTGATTCTGTTTTAACTACTAGCATGGGTCAGAATAGGCAATGACAGAAGCGATTATTAAAATATTTGGTTTATACATATGAATAATGAGTATTTTTGTTATCCCAACATAGAAAACCGAACATGCCTTGCGAAAACTGGTTACCATATGAAGCACTTGATTATATGGCTATAGTAACATTTAAAGAAACATTTAAGGTGGTGGTTTAAAGCTTCGACATTTATTTTTCCTCGCTTTCTTAGTTTTGCTCTCAGCCACTTTCACCTAAACAAAAAAATTGAATAATAACTACAGGATAGTTCCAGACCAATAAGTGTTTTTTTTTATTTTTGATCTCAAGCATAAACTTGAGGAAAATTAAGGCCTTTGGGCATTAAACAGGTATTTATTTGATTAAAAAAAATCATCACTTCAAAGTAGTGAATCCTCGGGGTAAAGATTAAAGAAATTATTTAGAAAAGTCACCAGAGAAGAAAATAAGATTACCTTAACATTTAAGGTAGAATTTGACAATCTTTAAAATCAAGAATTACTACATAATTTGAAAAAAATTCAAGTGTTGCATTAAAAAAAAAAGTCACTATTGAGCATTATTTAATCTGAAAACATCAACCAACTCAGATTTAAAAACAGTAAAAATAATGAAAGTGTCACCATAAGGTTGGGAAAAGAGCAGTATTGTATGATGGATATATCAATACAAATATTTGAGAGTTTACACAAATTTTGCAAGGAAAAATTAACGCCATAGAATATCACTAAAAAGTGGATAATTGAGCAGTACAAAGGCAGGTCTTGAAAAAGTAAGATCAAAGAAAAATTCACCACAAGAGAAGAAATCAAGCAAAATTTTATATTTAAAATTAAAATTTAGGTTGATCTCAAACAAGTTATAAGAAAGAAAATGTCACCATAAGTTGGAGAATAGAGCAGTGTTGTAAAATTGGAAAATATCATTCGTGAGATTTGAAGAAAAAAAAACTTAAATAAAAACATTTAAAAAATTAAAAATTTAAAATCGAATTTTGAAAAGTTGAGGATAAAGAAAATATTAATGAAAATTCAGTAAAAGAAAAAACTTATGAATGATATAAAAAAATTTTTTTAATGTTAAGCTAAACTTCAAAAATTAACATTCATGGTAGAATTTTTAATTTGGTTTTATCTTAAAACTTCATAAGAATATATTTTTGGAATTTTTATAGTTCTGAAAAAAAGAACTTAATGTGTTATTCTTTTTCGAACTAAAATTTTAGATGATAAAGCTAGACTTTTTGCCAGGCAGCCACACCGTTATGCCACGCAATGCATTGTTGTTAAGAATAAAGGAAACTGCAAAATTTTTATTTTTTACAGCATATTCATATAAAACTTCTACTGCCAAACTTGGAAAATAGTAGTTACCTAACAACTAACCAGCTTTAAAATCTTCAGGGAATTGTAACTGAAGAACATCATCAGCAACTAATTTGGTTGATCTACTGCTGTTTATTTACTCTAACCTACTGTTTGTACTTGGAAGTAGAGGTAAACCCAACGCTTCTGTCGTAATAGCCTTTTCAATCAAAACAACTTTATGGAGACTTCCAGATCTGGTCGGCAAACCTCTTGAAGTTAAAAATGTTTTTAATCCATCTACTTTCCATCTTGAAATCTGTTGACTACCATTTTAGTAATTTTAATCAGATAAAATAGGAAAAAAAAGAAAACCAGTGTTGTTTCCATTCGAGCTCTGGAACCGCCAGTGTTTTTTGTCCTTTTTCTTAACAACAATGAATTTCGACCAATACGCGCACATGCTATCTGGCAAAAGGTCTATTGAAAATGTTTTCACTTTGTACAGTTTCAAGTTTTGCACCTTTTCCCTGCTATACTTTGTCATTTGCGCGTTTTTATCATTAATTATTAAATGCAGCAGACAATTTTCATTCTAAAGAAACTATTACTGGTGATCGAAGCAACTATTTTACAATAAAATTTCTATAAAAAAAAAGTGCATTTTTTATTCAAATATGTTTTTTATTCTTAAGAAAAATGGTTATTTGTAAGTGAGTATAATCAAGTATTCAAAAACTTAGTTAGAATTAGAAAATAACAAAAATAAATTTAATATTAAATTTTGGATTATGAGCTTTTCATCCACAAATTTTTCTCTCATGAAGTTTTTTAGGCCGCATTAGTTGGGTTGTCTGTCGTCATACTATATGCATCACATGGTCAATAAAAACTTAATATTTAACGAATATATATTTACTAAACCAATAATATTTGTTTTCCCTCTTTAAGTCTACATCCAAATATATGTTAAAATGATTATAAGCAAACCAGGCATATTTTAATTTCTTACTTGTTGCTAGAAGGCTATTCCATTTAAAGAAAAATACTGATAGGGATTTTTGAAAATAAATTCTTTCACATTGGTTTTGAAAATTCCAAAAATTGACTTGTGGTTGTCTTAAGTCAGTTTTTTCAGGAAAAATGCTTGAAAAATTGAAATAGACTCTAAACTGTCCAAAATTGTCCACTTCCAAACCAAATGGAAAATATATATTGACTGTCATGCATCAAAAATGTAGAGTCAAAAATGTACATTTTATTTAAAGGAAATTAAGTCCCAACCTTTTATCTAATTATAAAAAAAGTAAAATATAATAATACAAGAGACTAAAGTGTGTACAAGACTTGTGAAATATTTCAAATGCTTATCTTCACACTAAAAGCGTTTCAGGAAAAATCATATTGTCTTAAAGTTGAAAAAATTAACATTTGAAAAAATATGCAATATACATTTCAATTTTTTTCTGTATTTTTTTTTTTTTTTTTTTTTTTTTTTTGAATTACCAGCAGATAATGTTTCTAAACAAACAAAAAAATTGTTATTTTGATATTTTGAAAATTATACATAAAAATGTCACCTTAAAGAAAATGTCACCATAACTTTTTTGATATCAAGTTTGACTTAAGGTCGATCTAGTAATTATATATA